>JAQFVV010000031.1:7088092-7148092 GCA_028023455.1 Epiperipatus broadwayi | reverse complement strand
ATAAAAGTGTATTTTTAAATACCTTTATTGATTCTGAAAAATCTGCTGTTAATTTTTAATTTTTTTCTAGTTAGAATGAAATTTTAAAATTAATATTTAATATATTTAAATACAATATAAATGCTTGAAATTGTCAACTAGATTGGTAGATATGGACTATATATCCATCATTTATTTATTTGTCTATCTACTTATTCATCCAATCTCTCTGTCTGTTTTTTTGGCTATATTTCTATCCACTCATCTAACCAATCATCCATTTATTTTCCACCTATTCATTCTCAATATATTGACTTATGAATTTATATATCAGTCTAACCATCATAAATTATTCTACCTATCTATTATTTATTCATCGATCTATTCATATATTTACCTCTATAACTATCTATCTATATGGATTTCTATCTATCTATGTATTTATTCATTCAACCATGTACCTATTTATTTATCTAGCCATTCATCCACTCATTCATCTAGTCTTATCTATTTACCTGTCTTTGTATCTGTTTTTCTATCTCCGTATCTATCCATCACTCAATCCTTCTAGTTATCTGTTTATTGATCTGTCCTCTTTATATGTTTATCTACCTATTTATTTTTTATCTGTCAACATGGATATGTTGATAGATAAAGAAATAATTACGAACTGTTATTCATCCATCCATCTATCTCTCTTATTTATTTATCAATGTATTCATCCATGTATGGATGGATAAATTGGTGAATAGGCAGACAGATTAAAGATCAGTTATATACTTAAATAAGCATACATATAGGTAGATAAATAGATAGATGTATGAATAGATAAGCAGGTAGATGTATGGATAGATAGGTTGGTAGATAGGTAGGTAGATAGATAGGCACATAGAATAAATGGGTAGTTTTACATATTAATGATAGATCAACAGATGGTTTGGTATGTAGATACATAATTAAACATATGATCAGATGTTGATATCACTACTATTCTGTCACTTCACCAAATGAAAAAAAAAAACAACAACTAGAAAATAGTAAAATTGAAATTGCTTTTACAATTAACAGATAAATACGAAAACATTTTTTTTTTTTTTAAAAAAAAAAAACATTTCCTGATTTTTTTTTCTCATGTGTCAGCCTGATTTTATTATTAACAAATAAAACGTTACAACAAACTACACACAAAAAATCTCAATTAACAAACAAACTTACAGATTTAAAAACATTTCAAAGAAACTCAGTGAACAAATGAATAACAATTACAGATTAAAAAAACAACAATTTACAAATAAACCATCAGGTGTTTGTGCAAATAAACGAGCACTAGCTTTTGCTTTTACCATTGACATTTTTGAATTACTGTCTTAAAACAGATAATCAGAAGTCGTTATCACTTTGATTCAGCCACCCAAACAAAAAAAAAATGCTACAAAGTAAAAACAATAATAGAACTTTAATTTACAAATGGTAAGAAAATAAGATCAATAATTAAAAAGAACTAATTTGTCCCACTCTGACGTCACAAGATGTAATGTGAACCTGCCAACTTTTTTTTTACTTTTCCTTTTCTAAAATCCTGCAGAGAAATTAGTCCCTTCTACACTTTTATATAGTAAAAAAAAAAATCTATTTACTTTTAAATATAAAAATAAATATTTTCGATGTAATTATTTTTAATATCATTGAGTGATTATGGATATGCCTCTCATTGTTAATTGTGCAATTAATTTCGATTTTAATATCTACTAAACTGTAATTGCCTTTCTTCCTTAAGAATTATTTTATCACGTTTTCCCAATAGTTTAACAGTATAGCCTTCGATCATTATTTCAATACGTAATTGTACTAATTTTAAATAAAATTTAAAATTGGTTTATAAGTTTCATTTGTTTGTAGTAAAATTAATTTCAATTATAATATTTACTAATTATACTAAAAAAAAAAACAACTTTTTTTTAAATTTTTAATGAAATTTAAAAATTATTATTAACATTGAACAAAACATCAGGAGTGGTTTTTTGTTTTTTTTAAGTGTCATAGCATCGGCCGGGACGCGAATCCGCAACCCGGGCAACTGCCTCTTTATAAGGAAGTCGCGCTGACCTCTCGACCACCAATGCAAGACTAACATCAGGAGTAGTTTGTGAGTATTTTTTATTAAATCTCTAGAGTTGTTTTGACTTTAATATTTATTAATTGTTTTTAATTTTTGATGAAATTTGAAATATTTTATTTAGTTGGACAAACTATTCAGTAAGTACTTATATCGTTCCAATATATATATATATATATAAACAAAAATAATATATGAATAAAATGTTGTAGTGCTTTCATGTTAAATGTCAAATATAGAAACACAAATAAAATATTATTGCGCAATATATTAAACAATAAATAATAATTAATGGATGAAAAACAAAGCGCTAGTAAACGATGTAATTCAAGGATAAAATAGTGCCTGTATTTATATTCATATAATGAGATTGCATTTTTTTTAAAATTATAAATAAAAAAATATTTCCCTTTTTCTCTTGTGAAGTGTATTATGATGACTTTTATCAATGATCTGATATATTAAAGTATTTGGAAACTGATTTATCTTTATTTTTATGTGAAATATCAAATATACAAATAGAAGATATTGTAATATGCGAATTGTTTGAAATTAATCATATAGCAGTTCAAACATCTGCTACTTTCTATTAAATACATTACATTTGCATTTCTATAATTGACATAAATGAAATTATACCATATGAAATCATTACTGGTGTCACCATCATCTATATTTTATACAATAATATGTTCGCATGTAAAACATCTTTCATCATCACATTAAAAACAACCTATTTCTAAGACAAAATTTGTAATGAGATTTGTTACTACAAGTGTATCTTTGAATGTTTTGTGTTTTTAATGTAAATGTTTAAGTGGGGTTTGTCATGCATTGGTGGCCTAGTGGTTAGCGTAGCTGCTTTCTAAGCAGCTGGCAAAGGTTCACTTCCTGGTCAATGCTTTGACATATAAAAAAAGTTTAGGTGGGATTGGAAAAATAGATTTTAAATCATCCGAAGAATTTAACATGTTAAAGTGTTCCTGCACTATGTGGTTAATATTAGATAAATAAAAACAAGCAATATATTTTTTAATTGGCTATTTTTTAAAAATATTTTTTTTTGTATAAGTTTCTGAAGATTTTACTATTGTCTTATCCAACAATGTGAAATACCATTACACACTATTGGATAAAACAATAATCTTGACAAAATTGATAGAAATAAATTTTATCTATGTAAGAAATACAATACCCAATTGCAACTTTCATTTTTATTTTTCACTTTTAATATTGAAGACATGTCAACATGTTAAATTACAGAGATTATCTAAAGTTTATTTGTCTCAAACTACTTAATGTTGAGCATTAAGTGTACAAAATAGAACTTGTAAAAACAAAATTTATTAATAATATTGTATCAGAAAAAGGTTAATTTTCATATGATAATAAAAATGTTTTACATGATTAAATATTATTGTTACAAAAATACTCCAATCTAATTTCATTAAATAATTTTAATAGTATATTTTCAACTATGTCAATTGTAAAAGGGTACATGTAATTTATTTAATAGAGTTCAGCAATGTTTGAACTGATATTTAAATGAATTGTCTGACAATTTCTCTGGATATTAAAATAACTAATCATAGATTTGACATTTTACATTAAAAAAGATGACAGATAAGTTTTTAGACACTTCAATTTATTAAATTACTCAATTGACTATGTAAGAATATTCATATTACAGAACAACATCTCTTCCACATGAGAGAAAAAAACAAAAATAATGTTTTTCATGCATAAATTTAAGATCTTACATCCTCATGGCATGAACATAAGCATAGACACTATTACATTTTTGAATTACTTGATTTCTTTATACTCTGCTTTTCATATGTTAGTTATGTGTTATTATGCTACACAATAATTTTTTTTTAATTTCTATATTGTTCTCTTTACAACTGGTATAAATAGTTAGGTAGGGTTGGAAAAATATCTATATTAGAAAAATACATTTAGGTTATTATTTAGCATATGATTTTGATATTATAGGTAGAGGGGTTCAAACTCAGTAGATAAAAGCTTATAAAGATATATTGGCTAATTTGAACTCATTTGCTGATGAATTAAATAATAAAATGATACAATAAATTATCTAAAAGATAGTATTAATTTTAATTTATTATTTAAAAAATACTATAATAGAAGAATAGCTTAATTATAGTAATAAATATTTTATATCATAGGTTTAAAATAGTTATTTGTTTAAAATATTATTAAAACCTAGTTAATTTAATATTAATTTAGAATGTGCTGAAAGTATCATATCATTAGAGGTAATTGTATGAATATGTATGCTTTCAAAAGGTTAGGAATAGAAAACTTTAATTGTTTCTTGTTAACAAAAATTTGATATATAATAAAGTGTAACAAATATTAAGTCAAAAGATATAATATTAGAAAAATAATGAATAAAATTATTGTCATTTTATTTAAATGTAATATTTTACTTTTTGTTAATTTGAGGTGAATTAAATATTAAAAAATTGTTTCAATAAGGATATTTATTTTTTTAAATAAAAATATTTGATATTTAAAGTATTAAATAATTTAATATTTTATAATTGATGACTCATAGTTTTAAAACTTAATTTTAAAAATGATATTGATATAGTTATGTAAATTAGCAGATTTGTACAAGCAGTGTTAACCAATAAAATCATTGGATTAAAATTAGTATAAAAAAAGAGGTTGAAGCTAGTCTAGACAGTGATTTTAGTGATACAGTGATTTACAAATTCAGATTAAGACATTTAGTTTGAAATTTGTAACTATATGTTTAATATTGTCATAGTAGTAATTTATTTTAAATTAATATCATTTTACTTAAAAGTGTTTTATAATGAGATATTATTTTATATAGCAGTATGTTTATTTATGTAATAGTAGTACTAGTGATTAAGCCAATACACATGTGCTTTGATGAGATTATATAAATGAATACTCAATTTTCCAGACACGGGATATAGTATATTAGAAAGAATGGAATGAATCACCCATTTTTTTCTACCCAAACATTTATGTATGGGCAAATCTTAAGTGTGTGGAAATAAGAGTGTGAGATGTTACATGATCACTTTAAACTACATTTGTTAAGTTTGAATGAATGACACTGCGAATTTGTTACAATTTACAAACTGTCATTCTTTAGTTGAAATTAAACATATATAATGAGATATTATTTTATATAAGGCTATGTTTATTTATGTAATAGTAATACTAGCGAATAAGCCAATGCACTTGTGCTTTAATGAGATTATATAAATGCATACTCAATTTTCCAGACATGAGATATAGTATTTTAGAAAGAATGGAATCAATCACCCATTCTTTCTAACCCAAACATTTATGTATGGGCAAATCTTAAGTGTGTGGAAATTAGAGTGTGAGATATTCATTTATATAATCTTGTTAAAGCACATGTGCATTGGCTTAATCACTAGTATTACTATTACATAAATAAACATAGAGCTATATAAAATAATATCTCATTATACATGTTTAATTTCAACTAAAGAATGATGGTTCATAAATTGTAAAGATTTCGCAAAGTGTTATCGTTCAAACTTAACAAATGTAATTTAAAGTGATCGTGTAACATCTCACACTCTTATTTCAACATACTTAAGATTTGCCCATACATAAACATTTGGGTCAGAAAGAATGGATGATTCATTCCATTCTTTCTAAAATACTATATCTTGTGTCTGGAAAATTGAGTATTCAATTATATAATCTCATTAAAGCGCATGTGCATTGACTTAAATGCTAGTATTACTATTAAAAGTGTTTTGAAAAATATAATTTGGCTAATTGTTTAAATAATGATCACTAAATGCTAAATTTCCCTGTCAGTCTATTCTCAATTAAACTTAGCTTAGGACTCAATAATTGTATAAAACATGATAGTTACTTAAATTTTGGGGCAATGAACACCAAATGTCAAGAAATATATTACAATGAGACTGGAGAAGATTTAAGTAAGAACTTTGAAATATTTATGTATAGTATGTCTGGATGAGTGAACATTGTTTGCAATAACTTTATTATATTACAATGAAAGTAATTTATTAAAGTCAATTAAGAGGAATTAAATATTTATTAAAAATCTTTATTGCAGTGATAAATTTGTAAGAAAGAAGAGAGAATTAAGACTCTGCATCCAAGTTTAAAATCTGAATTTAAAATGTTTCATGGTATGATGAATGTCTGTTTATTATATAATTAATCGTAATGAATCAAATTTAATTTGTCTTTAAAGTAACCAAAATTGACTAAATTTCAACAGCTTTTTTAGTATTTATACTACTATGGGCTTTAAATGTTTATTTCTGTGTGTTATATATTTATGAATATTGTAATATTTCTTCATTATATATTGTATAAAATTGAATACACTCATGAATGAGCTGAGGAACTAAAGGATAAGTGGGCAATAATCCATAAAAAACAAGAGAAATATGTCTAACAATGACATTTCTAAATAATCAATGCTTTAAACAGACAATGAAACATATATTTTAGCAGCAACAATATGTTTTATCTGAGTTTAGTAAACAACAAAATGAGTTTTTCTTCTTTTATCACCAAAATAGCTTTATTTCTGAGTGTACTTACAAATAAGAGTAAGATCCTTCTTTTATCTTTAAGTAAACTAAAAGAAAAGAAAATTAATGACTCCTAGAGTAAGTGGGTTTATTGAATACGGAAAATACTCTGAAGATATCATTAGAAACAATATCTCACTTTATATTATAAATATGTTACTATTTGCCATGGAATTAAAAGTTGTATATATAGATATTCAGTTTTAAATAAATTATATATAATTCATTGAATTTGTATTCAAATTCTGGGAAAAACATAAATTACAATGCGCATGTTCACCTATATTCTCATATATATATATATATATATATATATATATATATATATATATATATATATATATATATATATATATATATATATATATATATATATATATATATAATTTTTAAATTATTACATTAAACAATACTTACCAATGGTGCTCTGTTAACAATATTAGGAAATTTCAAAAAATGTTGGACTGATCGCCTGTGAAAATCTTAACTCTCCTTTTGAAGTCTAAAAAATACAATACATTAACTATATACATAAATGACAATAAGTATGGTCATATTATATAATGAAAAGTTAATTAATTATTACTGTCAACTTATTGCGTTTAAAAAATTTAATATATTTAATTAATTATTAATAAATCTAATTTTATATTAAAATATTTTACTATAAATTCATAAATTGTTCATGAGCAAACCCCTTCTACCTCTACTCTACTGATTCTATTTATTATAAGTTTAAATAATCAGTAATAGTAATTAAATGTATATCCAGTAAATTTTATCCACAGTCCCAAACTAAAACATTAAGATCAGAGTTTTTTTAGTTTTGAATATCTTTTTGAGATTTAAAATAATAATTTGAATGAAACATTATATAAAAAGAAAATACACCTCGGGTATTTCAAAAATAAAATATATCTGAAAAATTTCGTAATATATTTGAGCAACAATTAGATTTAATCTATACATTAAATAAAATCAATTAGTATTATAAATGGGATCTAATAAAATACATTTAGCTAACTGATATTTTACTAATATTGAAGTAAAATAAAAATAAAATGCTTGCAAATGCACCAGCGGAAGGTAAAGTTTTTTTCCAAAAAAAAAAAAAAAATGAATAAATTTTTCATTAAGCTTTATAATTAGTTTTGTTGAGGAATTTGATAGTTGGATAATTATCGGAGTTGGATGTGGGCTTATCTAATAAAAATTTAAGACCGCTTGTAACTTAAAATTTACTAAATTTTAATGGTTTGCAGTCACATACAAAATAAAGGTATAAACAATTAGCCTACATAGTATTTCTGTAGGATTGAGTCTCTGTACTGAAATTAATGGCATTTTGTTAATTAATGTAGCTCTCTCATGCCTTGGAATAAATTCTGGAATTCATACAAAAAAGTAAACCATATTTTATACATGTTTACAAGTATGCAACAAGAGCTTTGAACATGCCATCATAAGATTTTGAATGGCATGAATGGCTGAAGACTTGGAGAGTGGATAATATTGAAGCTTGCCCATTAAAGTTTGAAGTTTTGCAATCTTAATATAAACTGAGCACTGATTATATATATATATATATATGGGAAATGATTTGGGCCAACTGATTAGTGCTGTTTCAGCAGGAAATATGTATATTGGAGATTATTTATCTGTTTCACATGTATGTAATCATGTGTATCAATTTTATAAGATGGAATGGGTGACTAAAGGAAGCTTGAAAATATGGGTTCAAATTCCCTCTAATCACATCTAGCTTAAAATTATAAATATATAATATAATTGTATTTAAATATTATGTATTTTATAACTCTATACATTCTGAATATTAATAGTAAAACTACATATAGCACACATGTGTATATAAGTGTGGGCATATGTTATGCATGGTCTGTAAAGTAAAATATAATTTTTGTAATAATTTGAAATTTATTCAATTAATTAATTAATATTGATTTTTCCTTTCGTTTGTAATTGTAATTCAAATTTGAAAATGTTTCTTCATCTGCATAACAAAGTGGTGTCCTTGATAATTTTCACTGAAAGATCACTCAACATTATATTATAAAAATGCAAGAAACCATTCCATTATGCAAACAATCAAATATAGGAAATTTGAATTATTTAGTCATTTATAATATAACACGTAACTGAAAATATAGTTATAAAAATCATGAAGCAAAACAAGTTTAATTTGTTTAATTTTTAAAATAATTGACAATATTTGTCTACAAAAAATTTATTCATTATATAATGGAAAAAAATTATATAAGATACTTAGTCAAGTAAAAAAAGACAAATACATTTATTGTATTCTGTCAAATCTTTACTGAAATTAAAAAAAAACAAAACAGTTTCATTTTATTTATTTGCTCATTAACAATCTAATAACAGATAGTTTTCCTGATGTTTAGTGCAATAGTAAGATAGGAGTACTCCAGAATGCAAGGTATTAAGTGTTATGGTTCGACTCTCTTATTTCTGGTGCTCAACTATATATGAACTTTCAAATTACACCTAATTTCTTATACATATATACATATTTATTTTATATAGTGCTATGCTATATAAACTTAATATTAATAATTAGCCTTTTTTAAAACTATAAATGAATACTCTCACTTTCCAAACACAAGATAAAGTCTTTGTGAAAAAATAAAATGAATCCATCTATCATTTTGACCCAAACATTTATGTACAGGCAAATCTTAAATGTTTGAAAATTATACATGCAATCAATTAATTTTAATAAACAGTTAAATTAAATATATATTGCTAAAAATGGAGATTTTATTTCAAATGGACACAATATGTAAATATTTTGAAATTAAAATTTCAAGGTATTTAAAATACTTTAATTAATGTCCCCTCTGAACAATTCATTAATTGGATAAAAGGAAATTTATTTGCATCTGATTCCAAATTTATATATGAATCGTAGATTGGTCAAAAAATGCCAGAGACATATATTTAACCTCTACAAAAATTTTGATGGATAATGAACTATTCATAGATATGCCTTGAAGTAGATAAAAGTGAACCCAGTTTTTAACTAGGAATTAGTGACATTACTTAAAAAGTGATTAAACACTAGTATATATGCATGTTTAAAATTTACAATTTATTAATAACATTTTTAAAAAAAAGCCAAAAATAATGTAATTGATAATTCTACTTATTATACGATTTATCCCTCAGCTGCAGTATGTCCTAGCGTATTTTCAAATATAAAATTGCATAAAGAAAAAGAACCATTATGATTAACGATTGATTTTGGGGGCACATTTTATTATGAAACATGTAAATTAATTGAGAAAATTTTACAGGAAATTCTTTGTTTTGGTTTGTTTACAATACGTTCATCATTTGATTTCGTTGGTAAAATTAATAATGTTGTTATTGATAATTATGATGTAATTTGCACCTTGGATGTCAGTGAAATGTATGGATCAATTGACAGAATGACTTCTATTGAATTAATTAATAATGCATTAAAGTTAAAAAATGTTAATGTTAAAATAATAAAATTTATAGTTGAAAAATTAAGCTTTATTGATGAAAACATTTATGCAATTTTTAAGCTCGAATTTTATAAAATGAATAAAGGGTGGCCTATGGGACTTCCTACAGTTGCCCAAATATGTAATTTTGTTATATCAACATATGAAGAAAATATTTTAAAAATGATCATTATCAGAAAGATATTATTTTATACAGTCGATATGTTGATGATGTTTTTGTTTGTGGAAAGCCAAATGCTATTAATGAATTGTTTAATGAATTAAATAATATAAATGGTTTAAAGTGTATTAAAACAGATGAAAATTCAATGAGTGTTCAATTTTTGGATCTCAAGATTACTAGAAATAAGAATAAACTGGATTACTATATGACTCTTAAACCAATAGCAAAAAGAGGATATATTCCATGTGAATCAAAAGTATCAATGTCACATAAAATGGCAGGTTTGAAGTCCTTTTTATTTAGAAATGATAACCTTTGTAAATATGCATCAGATAAAACTAAAAATATTGAAATTTATTGTAATGAGTTGTTAAACATTGGATACAATTATGATTGTGTATATTATACTGTTAAAAATTTTACTTTTAAATATAAAAATATTAATAATAATGTTAATTTTTCTGATAAAAAGTTGTGGGTATCAATACCATATATATCTAATGAACAGGCAAGTTTCATTAAGAAAATTTATAAAGGAATATGCAATATTGCATTTTATGCACCACCTCCATTAAATAAATTAATAAACAATTCAAAAGATAAAACTTTATTGACAAATAAAAATTATATCATTTACAAATGGACATGTAGGTTTGGTAGTGGATATATAGATGAATCAAGGTGCACATTGGAAAAAAGAACAAAAGAGGTCATATTATTATTTAAAAGGGTTCAAAATATGAAACAAAATATTAAAAATAGTGATAATTTATCAGCTTTTGTTTTTTATGACCATAATACATCATGTATATATGTTTTTGATTTTGATTATAACAATGTAAAAATATTGGAAACTGAAAAAAATAATAATAAAAGAAAAATTATAGAGGTGATGTTAATATACAAATACAAGCAAAATTTAATTAATTGGCAAGCAGCAAACGTTAAGATCACAGAATTATGGGAAAGTTGACATTTTAAATGTGATAGTTGACAAAGCTACAAGGTAGTGAAAGGGCTTCTAAGTTATAGTTATACATATAATTTTTAAAGACTTTTAATTACTGTATTTTCAAATATTTATTTATAAAGTTACACACACACACACACATATATATATATAATATTAACAATAAATAGTTAAAATTGTTTTGTAGCACTTTCAATTATGTGGTAAGATTGCCACATAATCGAAAGCACTACAAAAGAATTTAAACTATTTACTGTTAATATTATATATATATATGAAAAACAAAAACATAAGTTAAAACTTGCTAATGCTTGTATTTATGACAATAAATGGTGTTATACCAAAAACACCATCAAGCATGTTTGTTTACATAAACGTCAGAGCAAGCATTCACTATCTCTAACTTAATTTCCACCTTCAGATCATGATTTCAAGCTATTTGCTATCATCAGTGAAGGACAGGAATGAGAAACTAGATCTAAACAAACTCTGAGCATTTATGAAACAGTTTCTATTCAGTTTGCAAGCGTGAATCTTTTAGACACATAATGTCTTCAAACTCAGCATAGCAAGCCAGATAGCTATATTGGTCTGATATCAGTTCAGCATCACCACATAGTAGAAGCCTCTGCAAAATATATCATTGCAATAAAGACCTCAAAAGTACATTTATGAAAAACAAAAACACAAGTTAAAACTTGCTAACACTTGTATTTATGACAATAGATGACATTCTACCAAAAACACTGTCAAGCATGTTTGTTTACATAAACATCAGAGCAAGCATTCACTATCTCTAACTTAATTTCCATCTTCAGATCATGATTTCAAGCTATTTTCTATAAATCAGTGAAGGACAGGAATGAGAAACTAGATCTAAACACAAACTCTTAGCGTTTATGAAACAGTTTCTATTCAGCTTGCAAGCGTGAATCTTTTAGACATGTAATGTTTTCAAACTCAGCATAGCAAGCCAGATAGCTACATGGGTCTGATATCAGTTCTGCATCACCGGATAGTAGAAGCCTCTGCAATATATATCATTGCATGAAAGACCTCAATGGTACATTTATGAAAATCAAAAATACAAGTAAAAACTTGCTAATGCTTGTATTTATGACAATAGATGGCGTTCTACCAAAAACTCCGTCAAGTGTGTTTGTTTGCATGATGATAGCAAATAGCTTAAAATCATGATCTGAAGGTGGAAATTAAGTTAGAGATAGTGAATGCTTGCTCTGATGTTTATGTAAACAAACATGCTTGACAGTGTTTTTGGAAGAATGCCATCTATTGTCATAAATACAAGTATTAGCAAGTTTTAACTTGTGTTATTGTTTTTCATAAATGTACTTTTGAGGTCTTTCTTGCAATGATATATATTGCAGAGGCTTCTACTATGTGGTGATGCTGAACTGACATCAGACCCATATAGCTATCTGGCTTGCTATGCTGAGTTTGAAGACATTACATGTCTAAAAGATTCACGCTTGCAAGCTGATTAGAAACTGTTTCATAAATGCTCAGAGTTTGGGTTTAGATCTAGTTTCACATTCCTGTCCTTCACTGGCGATAGCAAGTAGCTTGAAATCATGATCTGATGGTGAAAATTAAGTCAGAGATAGTGAATGCTTGCTCTGATGTTTATGTAAACAAACATGCTTGATGGTGTTTTTGGTAGAACCCCATCTATTGTCATATATATATATATATAATAGTTTATGTATAAAGAAGTATGCTCTCTCTCATAGCTATTCTTATTAAGTAATAAAATTACAATTGAAAGAAGTTGACATACATATAAAACAAATAATTGAAAAATAGAAATAAAGAATATAATCATAAACCCAATAATTATATTTTTATTTAGGTGTAAAATAAATAGTTATTAAATTGTCTATGTTGTGTCCATATGTACGAATGCTTACATGTTTTAAATTTATTAAAAATTAATTGATTACGATTTTATTTAGAAAACATTGATTTAACTTGCTGTAATATTTATTAAATAATACAATATTTATTTAAAAGTCAATTTAAATTTGTTTAAAATAATTTTTTAGAACTTTATAGTATGACTTATTTATTTTGAAAAAAAAAATTATATTTTTTTTTTAAACCCAGAAGTAAACTTTATTAACTCCTTTCCCAGAAAAAATAAAAAATCCCAAGGCATGATAGAGAATATTATATCATCCAGACATCATGTGATCACTAGTATAAAATGAAGTTTCAAAAATTCAGAGGAGTTGCTACAAATTTTCAGAGCATTTAGGACCTAAACAGTTTCAAAATTTAAATAGCCATTTTGTTTTTATCTATATGGTGGCAAGCTGAACTTACAATAGGTAACTGCCTTTGCAGACATCTGCCTACTTCTCATCATTCTAGGAAAAATATGGACAACAGATACCAGAAACTACCCATGATTAATTAATTAGTTAAATAATTTTTATTTCAAAAATTCTCAATCAAATGTTAGTGGAAAAATAGACAAATTGTCTTGCAAATTTGCTGTCTCACTATTTCAATACTCAGTTGCTGGATTTTTTTCAATTAAAAAATAATGGTAAATCACTGAAACATTTTTGGAAGATTATATTTCTTAATTTCAAACAAGTTTCTGACATTTATTTCCTGAAATTATTTATAAAAATAATTATTTTCCTTCACTTTAATAAAGGATGAATATAAGTTTGAATAGTCTCATCTTCAATTACAAAAAGAAACTTCCTTGCAATTAGATTTTTTTTTAATTCACATAGATGTCCATATAAACTTGTTGCTAGAATAATGAATTTTGGTTCAAAAGTAATGAAATAATTTTATTATGGATAACAAGCTATGTGTTTTGTTAAATATATGATCAGAATTATTGATATCATGCATTAAACATTGATAAATGGATGAAGTCATTTTATATCTCAAAGTAACAAAATACTGAATACAAAATTTGCTTCATGTAACAAATTACAGATGTGTATCCAATGTTTGAGAAAGTGCACTAAGGATTAACCATGCTAAATATGTGAATAACATTTAAATGATGATGGTTTATGAAGAAATATTTAAATACCACTCCTGAATTGTTGGTTCTCTAAACAAATATTAAATATAATAAACATCTAAGTTATGAGTAATCTTAAAAAATGATGAATGTGTTGAATATGAATTATCTTTGATTAATAAGCATATTAAATGGAATTTAATACCCTTTAACCTATTTTTAGAAAGGATGATCTTACAAAAGTGAAATGAATTCTGTAATAAAATTAGAAAGATTATTTAATATATTATATCTCACATTCATATTCTCTTAGTTAATTAATATTGTAGTTGTTTGTTAATATAATAAAGTTCTCTCAGATATAACTAGGCTCAGATACAGGTAATATTTTTATTTAATAATAATAATAATAATAATAATAATAATAATAATAATAATAATAATAATAATAATTATTATTATTATTATTATTATTATTATTATTATTATTATTATTACTACTACTACTGCTACTGTTACTACTACTACTACTACTACTACTACTACTACTACTACTACTACTACTGCTGCTGCCACCACCACACCACTGAAACCACTATTATCACTACCACCACCTCTACTATCACTACGCCTCCACCTCCTCCTCCTCCTCCTCCTCCTACTACTACTACTACTACTACTACTACAACTACTACCACCACTACTACTTTTAAAAGATACTTTATTTGATCATATTGTTAATATTTTACATACAATAATCATGTTTTACATACAATAATTGTTACAATGATTAATCAATTGTTTTACAAGATTCTACTGATTATAAATATTGTAAAGTTTGTTTACAAATAAGTTTTACAAGTAAATGGAATTTTACAGTTTTAAATGTTTAATTTATCATCTTGAATTTTTTTTTCACGGTGGCATGGATAATGAAACCAGACTCCACATAGCTGCAAAAATATCTGAAGGTGCAAAAGATTGGACTCTTAATTTAATTTTTAATAATTTGTTCAAGAATAATGATTTTAGTCTTCGTGATGTAGGACTAAAAACAAAGTGGCATCTCATATAGCAAAAAGTGAAAAGGAGATATGTAACTATTCTAATCTGTGGGAATAGCCCTCTTTTGATATTTTCAATGATAAGATTATTGTAGATATTTGAGAATGAATAAATGTTGATATAAGTTGTCAATAAGTTTGTAAAGTGGGAGATATGAAGAAGAAATGTGCTACTCTTTCTTCCTCTTTCTTACACATTCCACATATAGTATCAATATTTGATTTTGTCATTCTATTGGCTATGAATGCATTTGTTGGTAGAGCCTTTAGATTTATTTTGATTAAAAAATCCAGGTATTTAGGCTTTAAGTGCCAACATTTATTTTTTTTAATCTCTTTGTTTGATATAGTGAGTAATGAATGTGGTATTTTCTGATTTGTTTCATTCATTATGACATTAACTTCTCAGTAAGAGATTTTACTGGAGAACAGGTTTTTTAGTGGTTTTGTATGCATTAAAATACCATCAAAAAGTTTTTTAATATAATTATTTTTTATTGGTGGTGGTGTATCTGTCAGTGTAATTGGGAAGAAACATTCAATATAAGGATAGAATTTCATAAGTCTTGTTATCTCATTAATTGCTTTTTGTATATAGAAGGTAGAGATATTATGTAGTGATAGTCTATTATGCTTCAAATGTTTTTGCATGTTTTTAATACTAATTGACACTATTTTTCCCCAAATCAACTTAATACAAGGTGAATTGATTTTATTTATAAATGAGTTGGTGTATTTTATTACTGGAGCATAGTAATTTATCTTTGGAAAAACTAACATGTTAATTAATGAAATCTTTGCATGCAAAGAAATACATGTTTTCGAGAGAGAATTTTCAATTGACTCTAATAGTTGGTTTTAAATCATTATTTGCATGTTATTATATCTTTTGCTTAATGGAAAACCTAAAAAATTCATTGGGGATGCTTTACACATAGAGTCAATTTTTTTACAGTGAGAATCTGCCAGGCAGATGTCTTTTCTGTATTGAAACTTAATGATGACTTAACAGAGAATACTTCAAGAATTAAAAAAAGTGAAGGAAGAAGTTTTTTAGATGGAAGGAACACCACTATATTATCCATGTATGAGATGTGTTTAATATTGGTATTTATAAGTGAAACAAAAATTCCAGGTATTTTTCTTCCTATTTATAATAGCAAAAGATTAATGTAGTTAATAAATGGTAATGTACTTAGTGGTGAATGTTGTGGTATAGAGTTTTTAGGAGGGAATCCTGGTGTTGTTTTTCCATTTAGAATAATGTATATTTCTCTGTTTAATAATAAGTTAGCCAGAATATACATGATTGGTGTTTTGATATTTTGTGTTGAAAGACCTTTAACAGCTTTTCAATGGCACTAAGTCAAATGCTGCTTCAATGTCTAATTGGACTGCAATAGGAGCTGTGTTTTTGCCTTGGTGAATTTCCTCCAATATCATTTTGAATAGTGTAACTGCACCAGAAGTGTAGCAGCCTTTTTTAGCATGTTGGTATTCAGATATTCTTGGAAAGGATCTGGGGTTGAATTTTATTCTTGATAAGTGATTCTGTGATTTTAATCATAAGAGATGTCATTGATATTGGTCTCAGATTTTTCAATGGTGAACGCAGAATATATTTTTTAAGAAATAGCACAATTGATATTGGATATAGGTGATCAATATAATGATATTGCTTTGCTAGGTAGGAACACATGTTATGTATGATAGGGACAGTGAAATTTGACAAATGATTGAGAACAAATTTAGGAATAGCATGGATTCCAGCGTGTATTCTTTCTGGAATGGATCTAATTTTTTGCAGTATTTCATGTTTAGAAATATCATGAATGCCATTTTTCATACCAAAGGTATGTGGTAAAAATATTAGAAGAGAATGCTTTTGTAATTTGCCTTTAAAATGTTAAAAATACATGAGGCAACATATCGTGTCCAACTATCATTTCTTGATTTTTGGTAATTGATGAGGGAATCATTCTTTTTGATCGATAACCAAATGCCCATTGAATAAAACCCTTAGACCAATCATGAGCTTTAGCTAGATAAATTTTGGCTTTTTTAATTGACAGGTATTCTGTTAATAATTATTGAGTTTGTTTATATTTCTGTTTTAGTGCTATAATTGATTCTATTGATGCAGGATCACAAGAGGTGCTTTTAAGTTTAATATTTATTGTATCCAGGTCTTTTACTAGTTTTGTTGGTGGTTTATTATTATGTGTAAAGTGTTTTAATATGGATGATACTAAGTTAACAAAACAAAAACATGCATCAATTGGTTGCAAGGACAATATATCAATTTTCCTAAAATATATTTATATTTCTGACATTAATGCCTCAGGTGTGACTGATTTTAAAAGCAATCTAATTGTATTAGTAAGTGGCAAAACAGGTTTTACTTGAATATTTAGCTTCAAATGAACATTCAAATCCAGGTGATCAGAAAAAGTTACTGGCTGCAAAGAAGGAGAGATTTGATAATGTAATCCAGGTGAGTAAAAAAAACATAAATTGATTAAAGTTGAATTTTTCTTTGTGTAGAACGATATAGGGTTGGATAAGAAGAATCCCTCAGCTCTCATTAAATGTTTATTACTCATATGCAAGTACTTCCTAACAAAATCACTGTAAGGCATGTTGAAATTTCCAATCATAACTGAGGATATTCATTTGTACTTAAAAACAGATTAATCTTATTCATTAATTGACTTATTATGGAAGTTTTATTATGTAAATACAGGCCTATAAAATTTATTGTAAATGCTGTATGAAGTAGAGATATATAATCATGTGATGGTCATGATAAATTATTCTGAATGTTTGAAATGGGGATTTATGATGGATTAAAATCCCAATCCCAGATGCAATCCAGGACATTTACTGAAAAATGGTTACATAACAGTTGCTGGAGATTAATAAGTGAATTTACAGAATATTTTGTTTCTGTAAAAAGTATTATATAAGGAGAAAATGGTGTTATCCAATTACTTAATGCAAAGATGTGTTGGACCAAATTGATTCTTCTAACATTAATCTCTGATATACATAAATTCATTTTAATTCTATAACAGCAAAAAATAATTTTAATAATATCTATTATGATCGTAATTGTATTAAATTTACATCATGGCATTGTGTATTTAAAATGGCCAACAAATAAATTTTCTAAAAAAATTCTATATAGTATTTTATATTTGTAGGTGGTAGTGGTGGTGACGGCGGCAGTAGTGGCAGTGGTGGTGGCGGTGCTAGTAGTAGTAGTAGTCAATTCAATCAAATTCAATTCAATTATAGTAGTAGTAGTAGTAGTAGTAGTAGTAGGTGTAGTAGTAGTAGTCAATTCAATTCAATTCAATTATAGTAGTAGTAGTAGTAATAGTAGTAGTAGCAATAGCAGCAGTAGTAGCAGTACTACTACTACTAGTAGTAGCAGTAGTAGTAGTAGTAGTAGTAGTAATAGCAGTAGTATCAATAGCAGCAGTAGTAGCAGTACTACTACTACTACTAGTAGCAGTAGTAGTAATAATAATAATAATAATAATAATAATAATAATGATACTAATACTAATACTACTACTACTACTACTACTACTAATAATAATAATAATGATGATGATAATAATAATAATAATAATAATAATAATAATAATAATAATAATAATAATAATAATAATAATAATAATAATAATAATAATAATAATAATAATAATAATAATAATAATAATAATAATAATAATAATAATAATAATAATAATAATAATAATAATAATAATAATAATAATAATATATGAAAGTTCTCAAATATAAATATATATTGATTTTTTATAACCTTTTTTTGATTATATATATATATATAGATTTAGTGGAAACATTTTCGAGCTATATAACTTTTTGCTTTAAAAATCTCTTGAAGCCAAGAATATATAATTTTTATTAAGAGGTTATTATTCACTATACAAGAGTATTTATATATACATATGTATTTATATTTGAAAATATCTATTGTTCCATAGTTACTCATTAAATACTCCATAACAACAATTACATTCTTTAACTGAACCAAATTTAATGCAATTGTATTTAGTAGCAGTTTCTTATTCAATAGTTTTGATATATATATAATCAATGTTTTATTTAATTATCTAACTGCCAAGGAAATATTATTATTTATATATTTTTTTCCAATAAATAAAATAATAGTAATAATTTTGAAAATATATACAACTAAAAGGAATGGGGCAATTAGTGATCTCATTAAAATACAGTCTTTCATTTTAAAATCTTTTCTAGATTGTTTTTTTAATAGAAGAACTTTTATTAATAGAATGGGAAAACTATAACCATTACATAATGTTTTATTAAAATTCGTTTTTTTTTCTGCTAACTCAGACCAAAATAGTCTTATAATGCCACAATTTTCTTTAAAATAATGGCAATGCAAACATTGAAATGCTTTCATCTCTGACTGACATTGTAAAAGCCCTTAAGTCTAGATAGTGAATTTGAATTTAGTTATATCACAATTTTTACTGACATTGCAATTAAAAACAACAAATTTTCATGCTCTAGGTAAATAAAACAAGACTAGAAAGATGACTAATGATTGTGAAGCTGATAAAACAATTAAATCAAAATTATTGATAAGGCTAATAAAGAAATCAATTGAAAGTTGGGTAAATAATAAGGATAACCCTCAACTAACCGCTACATATAATAAAAGTTTCACAAACTGTTCTATCCAAATAGAAAATACCTTATCTCACCTTTCTTAAACTATAACAAAACTTCAAGAGTGATATGTTAATTTTTACAGGATACCTTCACAGAATGCCGTCAAAAGTTTAGTAGCCTCTATTCATTGCCTTCTCCTGAAAAATAATTCCTAGTATACAATGAGTATTTATGTTGTATATAGAGCCATATAAATAATTAATGTGTGATAGCATTACAAAAAAATTTGTTTGCAGACGCATCAATTGGATGATTTTCAGAGAAGATTGATCTTTCTTAAGGTATTAAAGTGTGATTTTTTGCTTTAGCACAAATGAGATATAAAATTTTTAAAAGTGGGGAACAGTTATAAAATCGGTAAGTAATATATAAATCAAAGTATTTTATTATATCTGGAGATATGATTCACTTACGTCCATATGATTCAATTTATTTATGCTCTCTTCATATCATGAAAGTATAATTAAGTGTTTGAACTGAATTATTGAAATATCATAGCAACAAAAACAAATGGCATACTCTCCATTTAAATAAGTTTAAATAAATGCCACTGATGATTTACAATATATACTACCTTTTGATCATTTTGTTGCATATATTGTATGTAGTAGAGAGGTTGGTAATCTTGCCCTTTCTCTTGTGGTAGAATGAAACTTGTATGTACAAGATCAAACTTATAGACTAGTCACAAGTGCTACCCTAAAACAAACTTTTAATCTCTTATCATTTTAAAAAGTAAATGTGAATTGCAGTTTTACAAATCATGCCATAAACATATGATATTTTTATCTATTTATTGATAGTAAACCTATTATTATAAAGTTCTGAAAACTTTGAAATCATTCAAACAGAAGTCAATCTCTGATAATGCACTATTTCTTAAATATTATAAAATTCCATGCACTCTCTTAATAGTAAGAATTAAAAAATGTTAAATGAATCACTTAAGTTTATAGTGTATATTCTATATACATCAACCCTTACAGACCATGCTCAAAATCGAGGCTTGAATCTATTGTGTGCCTGATGTTGTAATTGAATAATCGATTATACAAATCTATTTAACACATTGCAGATTTATACAATTGAATATTTGATTATAATATCAGGCACTCAATAGACTCAAACCCTGATTTAAGCATGGTCTGTAAGAGTTGGTGTATATAGAATGTATATTTTAAACTTAAGTGATTCACTTAAGATTTTTTAATTCTTACTAGTAGAAGATTGTACAGTGATTTATAATACTTACAAAGTAGCACATTATTGGAGATTGACTTCCATTTGAATAATTTCAAAGTTTTCAGTGCTTTATAATAATAGGTTTACATTTATAAGTCATGTTTGTCTAATCATATGTGGTTAAAAATGAGAGACCACCTTTCTCCTGTGATGGGTTCAATAGATTTGTGCAATTGAATATTTGATTATAACATCAATTACAAGCCATGATTTATGCATGGTCTGTAAAAGTTGGTGTATATAGAATGTACATTCTAAACTTAAGTCATTCACTTAAGTTTTTTAAATTCTTACTTTTAGGAGAGGTCACAGAGATTTATAATACACCTGGGTCTCATTTTATGTGGATTTATTTAATGCGATTTTGAAGTTATGTGATTCATGTTTCTTTGGAAGTCGAACTCGGATAATGCACTATTACTTTAAATAGTAAATTTTGTGCACTTACGTCATATAGAAAGTAATAGCATATTATTAGAATTCGACTTTCTTCTTAGTAATTTCAATATTTTCAGTACTTTATAATAGTAAGATTTTATGCAATAATGAAATTAAAATCATGATTTCCACATTTTATGTATACCCACATTAAATTTTACAATATTATAATGTAAATTTGTTTAAACATTGTGTGTGTTAATTTTGCATTTTAAATCACATTCTGTTTTTGCTTTTTAAAAATTATTAATCATTTAGTGTGTGCAAGTTTATTTTTAATTATTTTCTTATTAATGACACTAATCATGAACATTCTTTTAAATTCCAATGAGAGCTAAATGGCTGTATGTCTGGATATTGTGAGCTTCATAAACAATTAATAAAATCATCATCTCAAAGATTAATTACTAATTACGTTGTCACCAGAAAACCATTAACACAACATGAGAGTGAAGTTGGCGCTAGTTGTATTTCCTCTTGTGAAAAATCTGATTTTTTACCAGTTTGCAAATAAACCTGTTTATCGGCAAGTAGCAATAATAATTAAAATGTGTATTAAAAAATGTCAATTACTGTACTGTAAATTATGCATAAAAATATGTGGTTTTGAATAAATTTAAATATTATGTTAAAAAAAGTTTGTCTTGTATCAATTTTTTTCAAATTAGAAATTTGTTATTAGTCATATTTTATTTTCTTATTTTTTTTTTTTGCACAAATTTTAAAGTAATTTTACATTGGTGCTTTGCTTTTATGCGATTTTTGAAAAATCACAGTCCATATCCCCCCTTTTTCAAGGTAAGTTACATCTATTTTGCATGACTTTTTTGTGCGTGTTTTCTGAGGAACCTATCTATTGTGTAAAATGAGACCCAGGTGTATTTAAGAAATAGTGCATTATTAGAGATTGAATTCTGTTCGAATAATGTCTATACAGTGATAGAAATAAAAATTTTCAGATCAGTGAATTTAGATATAAAATAAATAAACAACAGAATAAATAAATACTACAATAATAAAATAAATAACATCTCCCATAAGCTCATTAAGACAGTAATTGATTTTGTAACGTGAGAGTAATCATGATTGTTAAATAGAATTATTTCATTCAGAACAATGATGAACAATCTATTTTTTAGTAATCAAAAGCAAGTATATAAAAGTATCATGGTACATAAAACAAAATGCAATTATTGTAAAGATAATTATAACAATTCCTTATTGTAAAATAAAATTACACATTAATAAAATCATGTTGCTATGGAAACCAATTAAAAACAAAAAAAAATGATTGTCTGTTTTAAACAAAAGAGAGGAAATCATCACTTTTTGTTATGTCACTTATAAGATGGAAGACAAAAATAACTTTAATGATTGTTTATGTTGAAATAATGCAATTTCTGGAGTAAAATTTCAGATTGACTCACCCTGAAATTTCTCATAGTGTAGCTGATTTCAGACCTATAAATAGAGGAATGTCTTAGAAATTAATTTCACTTCTTCTGGACTATTAATTATTTTTGGACACTGAAAATATGTGAAGCTTTCCGTGTAATTAATTGTCAAATGGAAATATTCTTCTTATGAATAAGAAATCAAATAAGATTCCTTTTTATTATGCATATTCTCCTTACAAATATTTTGATATAAATATGGAAATACAACTTGTTATATTATTTTCAATATGTTCATTAATTAAAATTATTATCATTAATAATATTGCTTCTTGTTTATTTGTCAACTGAATTCTGAATAGATTATTTTATTTTATCTTTTAATCATATTATTAATGTGGAAAAGATAATGATCAGGGTATGTGATTGAATCTGCATAAATGTATGTCTTTTATATGTGTCCAAATCCTTGACTATTATAAATTAGTCAATTAAAAATAAAAATTGTATAGTCACTCCACCATGTATGTGGTTTTGTGTTTAAAATTTATAACTCTAGTGTAGAATTAATTTGTAAACATTGTTATTTATTTGTTATTTAGAACAATTACCACTGTCAGTATTTTTTTGTTAAAAGAGATAATTACTATTGCAATATAATATTTTAAATACAACTATATTTTATATACCTCGAGTCTAGATGTAATATAGGAGATTTGCACACAAATTTTCAGTCTCTCTTTAACCATCCACTCTATCTCATATTACCAATACATATGACCACACATAATAAAAAAGATAAATGATCTGAAATATACATATTTCATACTGAATCAGCACTGATCAGTTGGTCCACCACACATATATAATCAATGCTCGGTTTTATGTTAAGATAGCAAATGTTCACACTTTAAAGAACATGCTTCGATGTACACCTGAGTCTCTTTTTATGCTGACTTATTTAACATGATTTTGAAGTTACGTGATTCATGTTTCACCGGAAGTCGAACTCCGATAATGCGCTATTACTTTAAATAATAAATTTTGTGCACTTACATTATATTGAAAGTAATAGCACATTATTGGAATTCGACTTTTATCTCAGTAATTTCAATATTTTCAGTGCTTTATAATAGTAACATTTTATGCAATAATGACATTAAAATCATGATTTCCAAATTTTATGTATACACACATTAAATTTTACAAGATTAAAATGTAAATTTGTTCAAACATTGTGCATATTAATTTTGCATATTAAATCACATTCTGTTTTTGCTTTTTAAAAAAGAACATAATCAATTATTAATCATTTAGTGTCCACAAGTTTATTTTTAAAAGGTGAGTAATAGCAGTGGGCACAAATAAATTTGACAATTAAAATCTGATTTTTTATTGTAATTAACAATTTAAAAATTACTTATGGCGACTTGAAATTAATGTGATGTGAAATTTGATTTTTAAACTGAATTGAAAATTAAAAAATTAAAGTCAAAAATAAGAATTTAATTTTTAGTTGTTAGTTTCATAAACAATTAATAAAATCATCATCTCAAAGATTAATTACTAATAACATTGTTACCAGAAAACTATTGACACAACATGAGTGTGAAGTTGGCACTAGTTGTATTTCGGCAAATAGTGATAATTATTAAAACGTGTATAAAAAATTGTAAATTACTGTACTGTAAATTATGCATAAAAATATATTATTTTGAATAAAATTAAATATTATAGTTAAAAAAAGTTTGTCTTGTATCAATTTTTTTCAAATTTGAAATTTTTTATTAGTCATATTTTATTTCTTTATTTTTTTTGCGCAAATTTTGAAGTAATTTTACATTGGTGCTTTGCTTTTACACAAATTTTGAAAAATCTCAGACTGCATCCCCCCTTTTTCAATGTAGGTTATGTCTATTTTTGCATGATTTCATTTGTGCATGTTTTTTGAGGAACCTATCTATCACATAAAACAAGACCCAGGTGTATAATGGATGTGGAAGTTCCATAATCAAATTTTCAATGGTATGGATGGCTGAAAAGTTGGAGAATGGAGCAGATTGAAACCTGTCCATTAATGTGTGAACATTTTCTATCTTAATATAATACCAAGCATTGGTTATACATATATTGTATTCTTTAAAATTGGTAGAGATAGTTAGGTAGTATTGGAAAAGTAGTTATATTAAAAAATAGGTTATTTTCTAATATATAATTTAGATGTTATAGATAGTAGGGGTTCAAACTCAGTAGATAGGAGCCTATAAAGATATGTTAGAAAGTTTGAACTCATTGTAAGATGAATTAGATATAAATGATTCAATAAAGTATCTACAATATAGTATTAATTTAAATTTATTATATTTAAAAGATACTATAATGGAAGCATAGCTTAACTAAAGTGATAAATATTTTAGATTATATGTTTAAGGTAATTATTTTTGTTTAAAATATTATTTGAAATGATAAGTAAATTTAATATTAGTTTCAAATGTACTGAAATTATATCATTATTAGATGATTATGTCAATACATGTGCTTTCAGAAAGTTAAGGAAAAAACTCTAATTTTAGTTTGTTAACAAAAAATTGATACATAATAAAGTGTAGCAAATATTCAGTCTAGAGATAATATTAGAAAAGTAATAATTAAAATTATTATTATTTTATTTAGGTGTAATATTTTATTTTTAGTTTTAAATTATGCTTTATGCAAAAAAAGTGAAGCTTAGCATTATTAGAAGAGAAACTAGCTGGCTTGGCACTTTAAGGGAAGTTAAGTCTCCATATTCATAGCCTATATTGGGAATGTGTAAGCCAACCCTCCCAATGTAGGTTATGAATATGGAGACCTAAGTTCTCTGAAAGTCCTAAGCTGGATAATTCTTTTTCTAATAATACTAAGCTTCACTTTTTTGCGTAAAGTGCAATTTAAAACTTATCACTTGAAAGTGAGTAAACACCAAGGATTTTATTTTAAGTTAATTTTAGATTATTAAAATATTAAAAATTGTTTTAACAAGAATATTGATTGTTTTATAAAAATATTTTATATTTAAGGTATTAAATAACTCAATAATATTTAATATTGATGACTCATAGTATCAAAACTTAATTTTAAAAATGATGTTGATGTAGTTATGTAAATTAGCAAATTTGTACAAATAGTATTGACCAATGAAATCATTGGATTAAGATGAGTATAAAAAGAAATGGTTAAGCCAGTTTAGACAAAACAATTTAGATTTTTCATTTATTCTCATATTCAAATTCAGAAAAAGACAGTGATTTAAATTTTAAAGTGATTTTAGTTTGAAATTTATAACTATATATTTAATGTGGCAGTAGTAATTTCTTTTAAATTATTATTTTACTTAAACTGTGTTTTTGAATACATAATTGGAATAACAACTTAAATAATGAATCACTAAACACCCAAAGTTCTCTGTCAGTTTGTCTACTTGAAACTTATTTTAGGACCTCAATAAATCTATGGAATGTGATAGTACCTACATAAATATTGGGGAAATGAATACCAAATATAAAAAAAATACTGCAACAAAACTGGAGAGGATTTATGTAAGAACTTTGTATTTTTTATAAATAATATGTTTGGAATGAATGACCATTTACGTAAAATGATTTTATCATATTCCAATGGAGTTAATTTATTAAAATTAAGTAAAAGGAATTAAATGTTCATTAAAAATCTTTATTGTAATATCAAATTTGAAAGAAAGAAAAGGAAAGTAAGACTCTACATCTATGTTTTAAAACTGAACTTAAAATGTTTTATGGTATGATGAATGTCTGTTTTATTATAATTGATAGTAGTAAGTCACATTTGATTTGTCTTTAAAGAAATTAAAATGAACTTAGTTTTAAGAACAATGTATTTAAAGACAAATTGAAGAAGATGACTTTTTAATGTCTTTTATACTTTTAAATGGATTCTATTTTAACATAATTTATCTGAAAATAATGAACTCTAATATATTTCTTTTTAAAAGATAAAAAAATATTATTTTAATAAATGCTGGAATGATATAGCTGTTTTTTGTCAGGAAAATAAAAGTATTTAGTGAAAGATATATGGTTTAAAGGATAAAAAAGTTAATTTTTAAAGATAGAAATATTTATTTTAATTCATGAACTATATGACTGCTGGTAAATGTGCTAATTAAATAATTTATATTGTATAAAGTCTTCTACTAATGATTTTGACTAATGGAAATTAAAATATACCCTATATCATATTTACTGCAATATATTTGCTATACACAATGGCTGAAACATATATGATAAAATTTTCATAAATGGATCTTGAATTATTTTAAGAAGATATTATATGCCTGAATAAATGCCCAAAGAAAAAAAACTGGAATAAATAATTATTTATTCAGGATGATTAATATTCTTGGTGGATTTTTACTGATTTTTTATTATTATTATTATTATTATTATTATTATTATTATTATTATTATTATTATTATTATTATTATTATTATTATTATTATTATTATTATTATTATTATTATTATTATTATTATTATTATTATTATTATTATTATTATTATTATTATTATTATTATTATTATTATTATTATTATTATTATTATTATTATTATTATTATTATTATTATTATTATTATTATCATTATTATTATTATTATTATTATTATTATTATTATTATTATTATTATTATAAAATATTAAGTTTAACATTAGTGTTTAAAATATTACAATTTTTAACTTTAAAACTAACTTGTTGTTATTATATAATTTTAAAATAGATTAACTTTATTATTATGTTTGGAAAAAAAGAGTATTCAAAAAATAATTTTGGTGAACAAGGCAAAATTCAATGTATTTTTTGTTGTTGTTGTTAAATGTGTCATTCAAGATATTATCAGTATAATGAGATCATTGGTAATTTTTATTGTTATTTAGATTACATTTTGAATAATAATTTTGTTTTTTATTAAAGAAAAGATATATCCTAATTAGTATTTAAGATTAATATTTCACATTTCTTGAATTTAATATTAGACGGTGGAATAAACCATTGATAAAATTATCATCATGTGTATTTTATGAAAGTATTAATAAATGCAATAAAATGTTTGAAAAATATCCAAGCATGTTTTAAATATTTATTCTAATGTGAATGCTGGAATATGTGCACATTATTAATATGTTATTTTATGAATGTTATCTGTTGAAATACAAAATTATACAGAATACTGATTCTAATTTATAACATAACAAATAAATAAAATGTATGGTACTGATGTATGTTTATCAAAATCATTTGTGCATGAAAACTTTTAAAAAACAGCTTGAAATGAATTTAAATTACATATATAGAGTCATTAAGTGACACATCAAAAGTTATTTAATTTATGAGATACGTTTAGTTAGACCATAGTATTAGATACAGATATTTATAGGCTTGAGCTTCTTGAAAAGAGGGTTCTAATATAAAGCATCGCGGTGTTAGTATAATGGCTAAATATTTGCAGATCCAATTTTTGAGGTGCTTTATCATATTACAGAAGAAAACATTCTTGCCAACTTTCCATCCCACATTTTGTAGAATCGGTTGACAAAGGGTCATTGGATGGAGTTACAATAGGCTGAACTTTGCCCAAATTATTCCATGCTTTGCTCTCATTATGTGAGTATATATATATATATATATATATATATATATATATATATATATATATATATATATATATATATATATATATATATATATATATATATATATATATATGGTTCAGGGACATTCATCACCTTGTTCATGACCTGAAACGAAGATGAGATGACTCCAGCATTCCAGCGCACGTCTCTAGATAAAGCTTAATAACATGAAGAGTGGCCTATGCTAACAATGTTTTGGGACAGACTAATAACTAGTCAAATATTTATAATTAAGCTTACAACCTATAATGATAACATCAAAGATAATTATATGATCATACTTATAAAATGTAGTTTAAAGACATTATTAGAAAAGTATTTTTACTACCAATGAAAGTTCTAAATCCCCTCCCCCTTTTTATTACACCTATTTAATAAAACTCTACATATGTATAATATAGAATCTAAGGTGTGCTTTATGAAAAATATTCATATATATATGTTTAGATGGGTGAGAATAAAGACATAAAAAAGTAATATATACATTTAATATATTTGTGCATTAATATTGCACTCTTAAGAAGATTATTAACATTAAATAAATTGTAAACTAATCAAAGGTGAAACTTTATTTCTCCCACTGTTGTTCATTTCAACAAAAAATTTTTTATTAGTAATAAATAGTGATTACATTTTGATAATGGATAAGTTAATGAATAAATTGTACAATAATATTATAAAAAGTTCTGATTAACATATGGCTAGAATATGTTAGTTAGTAGTTGTTATACACTTATGTGGTTAGGTATAATGAAGGGTTTGTGTAGAATATGAGAAACTGAGAACTTGATGAATGTTATTAGCTTTTTTTTTTTTTTTTTTTTTTAATAACACGACTATTTTCTTTTTAATATTGTCTATTCTAGAATTCTGGGTAGGTGGGAGTTGACAATCAGGAAAAGGATAGAGCGGTTAGAGACCAGGTGTCGTCAAAGACTTTACTGGAGGCAAGGAGCTGATCACGTTTCTTGATTTTTTTGAGAGTCTGGTAAAACAATGGTATGATTTGTGGCGGGGGTAATTCCATGAGAGTTTTGCATCTCACTATCCAAAAAGTATAATAATTAGCAAAACATTTTTTCTTTTAAATCCTCTCCCAACCTGGTAAGCGTTATAGTTTTTAAAGTTAAAACAAACTAATTAATTAAGTGTTACTTCTATCTAATGCGAGGAGCTAAGGTAAATATAACTATGCTGGTGAGGGTGGGAGTTCATTGAAATATCATTTAGCATTTAAATTATATATTAGACAAAATATTAATAAAATAATTGCCACATTAAATTAAAAATGAAAGAAATTATGAGGCTAATCGAAATGGTTATAGAATAAAATAGACTATAAAAGTTACAAATAATTAATATTAAATTCTTTCATATTTTAAGCGTTAATCAGGAGAAAGTTCTGAGTTCATAAAGGTGGCACTTTACAGTATTATCTTTGGAAAGCAGGTAGCTGATCACCTGTTTGGTTTTCATGGTATGGCAGCAGGTTTGTGGATGTTCATCAGTAGTGGCTGGCTGGATGAGTTGAGCTGGCTTGGTCTTGGAGAGAAGGTGTTTTTTGAAAATTTAAATGATATAGATTCATTCAGTGTATGCCTTACGAATTTAAGTACTCTCCATGATGACTGAATTTGGGCCCTATTTATATGACACTGGTTTTTCTAAGGAATGCTATTAAGTTGTAATACATGAAGCTATAAAATAATACTGCAGAACAGCTTTTAGTAAGGAATTTCTCCTTTGTTAAACAGGTAGTGTAAAACAATGCAAAGGGATTAGTATTTTTAAAACAATTGTTGTAATTCTATTTCTGGCTCAGAAATATATTTTACCAAATGATAAATTTTGTTAATGAAATTTATTTAATTTTCTAATAGAGATAACAATTTAATCATGCTAATTGATTTTGGTTTAGAATGCTTTTACAAGCTACCAAGCAGATTGCACCATCCCAACAGCCATTACATCCATCCATATGTTTAGTATAAAAAATTTTAAATATACATTTTCATATAACATATACAAACATAAATATTAATTTATACCTAATCCCAGATCACTTTTAATATATACCTGTAATTTACACACATATACCATCTATTAAAATTATATAAAACATTATTATTGATATATTTAATTTAAGATTTTTAAATCTCTTGTTGACGTTTATTTTGAATACAAAATTTTAAAAAAATTGAACTAAATAGGTGCATATATATATATATATATATATATATATGCATATATTTACTGAATTCAAATCACAGTCCTATGTATATATATATATATATATATACATAGGACTGTGATTTGAATTCAGTTTGGTGGTGAGGGATCAGATAGGATGGTGAAATGCGTGAAATGGAATCTGAATCTCAGAATCTGTTTCAATAGTTAACATAGATCAACATATAAGTAATTAATGAAATAAAGTCAATTTAATGCTTACAATCATTAACATCAATTCAATTATTAAAACAAGGTCATTAAAAGTGGGATTCACTTTCCATTCTTGTATGAATGAATGTTACATTAATAATTATCCATGCCATGTCAAGCATTGGTGGTCGAGAGGTTAGCGTTAGCTGCTTTACAAACAGTTGTCCCAAGTTAGTGGGCTTGTTTCCTGGCTGATACTATGACACATGAAAAAAAAAATTAAATTTATTCTATATTTTTTAGTCTTAGAAAAAACAATAATATTACATAAAAGTTTTTAAAAAAAGAAGTATTGATTTTATTATTGACTCTTTATAAACATAATAATATTTATTTATAACCGAATGGAAGAGTGGTATATGCCATTAATTATATTGAGATAAATTGTCTTTTTCAATTTATATTTAAAAAAAATAAAAGAAATTGTCAATCATCAGTTGGAATCAGATTTTATAAATTAAATTTAGATTTTATCATTAAAGTTAAGTATCTATATAGTAGAGACACTTACCTGCACAGGTACAGATACACGTATTCAAACATGAAGAAAATTGGAGTTGGATTTTCTTTTTCTATTTTTGATTAAATTTTAAAAATAAATCTAATTTATTTCACTTAAATAAACTTGTTGAAAAGTTACACTATAGGAATAAAATTATTTTAAACAATGTTGAGTTTAATAAACTTTTGATATAAAATAGTTTATCACAATATCAAAGTAAATTTCTTTGTTAGATATTTTCCAAATGTTTTAAAATTTCAATTGAACATATTTTTTAGAAATTAAAATAACAACTAGTTGTGATGCAAGCAAACATGTTTGTTTTTTTAATTTGGGAATTTTGTTAACATTACTGATAAAAAAAATTTATTTGCTTGTTTTAATTATATTAAAAACCTGTTTTGCAGAAAGGGGAAGGTATACAACTAGGTAACTGCAGAAAATAAATTTTGTCTTTGGTCTTTCCTTGCTGTCACTGCGCACTAATCACCAATATCATAATTGTGTATTTTAAAAAACCTTATCAAACAGTTGAGTGACTGAATTTACTAAAAAACTTTTTTGCAAGTATACACCCCTCTCAACAGGATATGTAAATATGTGTGCTAAACTAACTCCAAGCCTATGCCATCCATCTAGATTCAGTTACAAATGGCACACTTCTCAACTGGGTAAGCTAACAAAGTTTGATGAAACTCTTACCAGGAAATGTGTAAGCCCAATTTTGACTGAATATTTTAAAAATCTATCAATCATATCCTTCACAAATACACTGCAAAGATCTCTTTTACATCTGTACAAAGTTAAAAGTATATGTGTAAACGTAACTTCCCTTTATATATACTATAATCTTTTCATGGATTTAAGGTAATTTTTTATTTATTATGAACCGTAATAATTTAGTAAACTTAAAAAGATTCTAGTTACTACAAATCAGTGATACTTATTTATATCAGTTTATTTGTAGTTTAATAAATGCTTTTTGTATACTTGTTTTTATCATAAACAGAGCATATTTTTTATTTATATTTTGTAATGTTTACACAGATTTTAGTATATATATATATATATATATATATATATATATATATATATATATATATATTTCTATAGCTCTATCCTTCCACTGACGAAAGCAAACCAGCTTGAAATCAGCTGATCTGGAGGTGAGCAAAATGAAAGAGGTAGTTAATTCTGACTCCTTTTGCGTTTATGTAAAAATATTTTACACTTGTTTCGGCGGTTTTGGTAAAGACGCCATCTATTGATCATAAATAACAAGTGATAGCAGGTTACATGACTAACTTGTTTTTATTTTTCATATATATATATATATATATATATATATGTATAATATATATATATATATATATATATATGAAATATGCCTCTAAATATGTACTGTTAAATCATAATAAGGAGAACATTTTACAGAGTTTGGTTATTGTTAAAAAAAATTACATCAAAATCACTTTAATTTTTATGAATAACTGTCAAGATTTAAATAACAAAGACAATTTTAATAACCAAAATCTGAAAGAATTAATTGGTTTTAAAATACAGTATTGTAAAAAAAGATTTGATTTTAATAATTAAGATTTAGTTTTTAAAAAAGTTATCTCTCTGAAACTATTCAAAAATCATTTAAATGGTGTATTAAGAAGGCAATGAAAATAAAACTGTGTGTTTCTTGCCAACTTGTGCGTATACACATATAGGTAGTTTAAAGAGCAGCAGAAATGGTTATGAATTTGGAAATTAGGTCAAAATTAAATCTATTATCATGTTTTTATAAGATGGCACAAAAACAGAATTTGGAGATAGGTGGAATATTATTTAAAGGAAAAAGTAAGAATCATAAAAAAGTTAAATAATTATAGACCGATAATGGTAATGTCAGTGATATATAAAGTTTTTGCAAATATGATGACTGGAAGGGTGGCAAAATGGATGGAAGAAAATAAAATAGTGGGGGAAATGCAAGTATGTTTTTAATCAGATAGGCATATAGGATATAGATTAATTATAGTCTCACAACTTATAGATATTAAAAGAAATTCAGGTAGACAGTTATATATTATTTTTATGGTATAGAAAAGGCAAGTATATCTTATATCACATATTTTGTTTTTATCATATTTGAGAAAAATGGTGAAAGCAATAAAAATTCTAAAAAAAAAAAGGTAGAGATAACATTAATAGATGGCAAAGAGTATATTACATTATCATGTCTTCTATTTGCTGATATTGTTTTGTACACAGAAAGTAAATATGGAAATTATGCTGAAGACATGCACAAGGGTAAGTAAGAAGTTGGAATTAGCTAGGTGAAGAAAAATCAAAAGTAATAATGATTAACACTGAGGAAGTAGAAGACAAAATATTTATAGAGGGATGCAAAATTAAATGTGGAGAATAGGCATAACTACTTTGCAATTGTCTTAAATAATCAGAAAAATTGCTTGGATGAATGGGTGAAAAAAAAATGATAAATGAAGCAAAGAAAAAAAGAGACTGGAAAAATTAACAGTGCTTTCATATAATAAATATGATGTAGCAAGAATTGTATGGAAATGACTGGCAGTAGCAGAGTTAACTTATTGTAATGATGCATCATGTTTTAGTTAAGTGGTTTTAGATTAATTTAAAAAGGTACAAAATGAGGTAGGAAGACATGCATTAGATACAGATGTATGGATGACAAATTATATATTCAAGGGAAAATGGAATGGAAAAATGTTTATATGCAAGATTCAAAAAACAAAATGAAAATGTTTGGTAGATTGCAATTTATGGATAGTAATTGAATAGACAAAATAGTTACTTAATTAGATTGTGAGTAAAGAACAGATAAGATGCATGAGAAAGGCAATATGGTATGCAGGGTATTTGGATAAAGATGTTACCTCAGCATACTTGTACAAAAGATCGGATGATTGTGTTAAGAAAATTGTTGAGTGTTACAGTGTCAAAGAATGGAATAGAAGAATAGATGAATTAAAAAAAAAATAGGGGTTTGGAGAGATGAAGAATTATTATGGAGAGTAAAAAAGGGTTAAATATATATATATATATATATATATATATATATATATATATATATATATATATATATATATATATATATATATATATATATATATATATAAGTAAACAGAACATTGGTTGTGAGTTAATTTATGATAATAGCAAGGAAAGCAGTTTACTGTTTAAGGCTTGAATAGGATTAATAGCGACAAGGGGATATACACATTAATGCAGGAATGTGGATGATTTAGTCTGTAAGTTTGGAATGGAAAATATTAGGCATCTGTTAATTAAATATAAATGCCTATATACAGAACAGAAAGGATGCAAATAATGAAGTTGTGGGAGAATAAATATAAACAAATTGACTATACAGGAAGTGCATTTTTGTTTTTCATGCTGGATTTGAAAAAAAATAAGGAAGATTTAGATATAAAGTTTATATAGTGAAAAATATAATATTGTGGAAATGGAATAGAGCAAGATAGAGAATTTGGTAAAATTTAATATGGGGAATGGGGAGGGAAGATAATGTGGCTAACAGGTTTCTCTGGGCATAGTTGCTGAGAGATTCTTGATTCCAATAAAGGAGATGCCATAGTACTTCGCATTGCAGGTGGCATCATATATATATATATATATATATATATATATATATATATATATATATATATATATATATATATATATATATATATAGGCTTCTACTAAGTGGTGAAACTGAACTGATATCAGACCCATATAGCTATCGGGCTTGCTATGCTGATATTGAAGACATTACGTGTCTAAAAGATTCACGCTTGCAAGCTGAATAGAAATTGTTTCATAAACGCTCAGAGTTTAGTGTTTAGATCTAGTTTCTTTTTCCTATCCTTCACTGATGATAGCAAATCAGCTTGAAATCATGATCTGAGGGTGAAACTAATGAAAAAGATAGTGAATGCTTACTCTGGCATTTATGTAAACAAACAGATGCTTCGACGGTGTTTTTGGTAAAACACCATCTATTGATGCTATTAACTGAAAGGAGACCCTTTGATTCCTCTTGGAGGCCTTAAAGGAACCGAGCAGGGTAAATTCCTAATGTCCACTCCATACATTCTTGTCGTTGCAGCTGTTATTACTTTGTGATTATTCAAATAGTATACGAACATGGATGGGCTGCTCACCAACATGTATTAGCCAGCATGGTGAGTTTATTGGCTTTTTACCTCTGAGTTTAAGATCAATAAACACCATGGACTTTCTTCTCAGTGCCTGATAAGGCAGAATGAATGTTTGTGTAAATGATAAATATTTTCCCCAATACATATATACAATTATGACAGACAAAAATAAAGCATGGCCCTTATTCCCAGGAGCCTGTAAAGTCACCAACCAAGGCAGTGGTTGGTGGCCGAAGGTGGAGGATGCTAAGAATCCCTTGATTGCGGACCCAGGCGGCCATTTGATGATGACTTTTTATTTAGGTACTTACAACTGCAGATCACTTTCAAGTGAAGGAAGATTGCAAGAATTAGAAGAAGAACTCTCTTATATTAAATGGGACATTATTGGACTTTGTGAAGTTATAAGAAAAGGTGAAGAGACAATTGATTTAAAAAGTAAACATATACTCTATTATAAAGACACAAATATTGGAAATACAAGTGGAGTAGGATTCATTATAAATAAAAAGTGGAAGAACAATATTGTGGAGATTGATGGTGTATCGGACAGAGTGGCAAGATTAGTTGTACAACTTAATAGCAGATACCAAATGCAGATAGTAGAAGATTTTTATATGGATGTACAAAAGGCTTTTGATCAGAGTAAACACCATTTTAAAATTGTTATGGGAGATTTTAATGCTAGAATTGGTAAAAAAATGAAAGATGAAAGTGCTGTGGGTAATTTTGATTATGGTAATAGAAATGAGAGAGGACATAGACTTGTGGAGTTTGCAGAAAAAGAAAAACTTTATATTATGAATTCTTTTTTTGAGAAAAATGTTAAAAGGAAATGGACATGAAAGCATCCAAATGAAGGTACAGCAGAATTGGATTATATTTTGACTAACAGGAAATACATATTTCAAGATTGTAATGTTCTTAATAAATTTAACACAGGAAGTGATCATCGATTAGTAAGGTGTAAGATATGTGTTAATGTAAAACTAGAGAGACAAAAATTATTAAGAAAAACAAAATTTACAGTTGATATTCCTAATCTTCACAAACATTCTAATGAATTTAAATTAGAACTTACAAATCGGTTTCAAGTATTAGTAGATTTTGAACATGATTCAGATTTGAATGAAATAAATATGAAAATAACTGATACACTTTTGAAAACTGCAACAAAGATAGCTGGTAGAAAGAAACAGCAATTTACCAATAAAATTTCTACTGATACTAAAGAATGTTTGAAGAAAAGAAGGAATATGAAGATATACAAAAATGATGCATTAAAAAGAATTGAATATCTCGAATTTTTTAAAATGGTGCAGAAAAAAGTTAAAATGATATAAGAAAGTATAACTGTGAACTAGCAAGGAAAGCTGTAGAAGAAAATAAAAGTCATAAGAATGTAAAACAAAATGTTGGTATTGGTAGGAAATTTATATCTGCAATAAGAAAAAAAGATGGAATTATTACCAAAAGGAGAGATGACATCATGAAATTGGTAGAAGATTTTTATCAAGAATTATACAGTAATAAAGAACAAGTACCTCCTATATCTATTACAACTTCCAAATTGTCCAGAATTTTAAATGAAGAAATGAGACATGTAATTAAATGTATGAAGAAAGGAAAGGCTCCAGGTAATGATGGAATTATAATTGATATATTAAAAGAAGCAGGTGAAGAAATAGAATTTTTTTTAGCAAAGTTATATACCAAATGTCTAAATGATAAAGATGTACCGGATGATTGGAAGAATGCAGTAATAATATTAATATTTAAAAAAGGTGATAAAGAAGATATTAGAAATTACAGACCTATCTATCAGCCTTTTATCAGTTTTATATAAAATTTTTACCAAGATAATTACTACTCGTCTACAGAGAACATTGGTTTTCCACCAACCAAGAGAACAAGCCGGATTTAAAAGTGGTTTTAGTACAGTAGATCATATCCAGGTATTGAGAGAAGTTATAGAAAGGACAATTATGCTTAGTATTTGTAGATTATGAAAAGGCATTTGATTCTATAAACATTTCTTCAGTGATTAAAGCATTAGATCATCAAGGTATAGATCCAGGATATTGTCATATTTTAAAGAATATTTATAAAAATGCAACAGCAACAATTAGATTACATAATGATACTGGAAAAATCAACATTGAGAAAGGTGTAAGACAAGGTGACTCCATATCTCCAAAACTTTTTACAGCAGTGCTGCATGAAGTATTTTGTGGATTAAAATGGGAAACTAAAGAACTGAAAGTAAATGGTGATTATTTAAGTCATTTAGATTTTGCAGATGATGTAGTTGTTTTTGCAAATAATGCTTCAGATCCGGAGGAAATGTTGCAGCAATTATCAGATGAAAATAGGAAAGTAGGACTAAAGATAAATGTTAAAAAGACTAAAGTAATGTTTAATCGATTTGCTCAAAATATGAAAATAAAGATTTATTATGATGAATTAGAAAAAGTTAACAGTTACAAATACCTTGGTCAGATTATTAATGCAGATGAAAACATAATGGAGGAAATTAATCATAGAATTAAACTTGGTTGGAGTGCTTTTGGTAGAAATAACTTGATACTAAAAGGAAATATGCCTATGTGTTTGAAAAGGAAGGTTTTTAACAAATGTGTTTTACCAGTTCTTACTTATGGATCTGAGACTTGGACACTTAATAGAAGAGCAATTCAGAGACTTCAGACTACTCAAAGAAGTATGGAAAGATGTATGTTGGGAGTAACAAGAAGAGATTGTAAACACAATGTATGGGTAAGAGAACAAACAGGTGTTACTGACCTCATTGAAAAAATTAAAAGATTGAAGTGGAGTTGGGCTGGACATATTGTTAGAAAAAATGATAATAGATGGACTATTGAAATTTTAAACTGGATTACAAAAGATTGTAAAAGACCCAGAAAGAGACCACATGTGAGATGGATGGATGAAATAAGAAAGTGTGCAGGGGTGATGTGGAGAAGATAAGCTAAAGATTGGAGAAGATGGATTAAACTTGCAGAGAGCTTCATCCTGCAGTGGATTGATAATGGTTGATAATGATGATATATAAATTCAATTAAAGCTGACGAGGATTACCACGTAAGCGAAAGCCTACAAAAGAATATAAACTATAATATTGTATTTACCGTTAAAATTTTTATATATGCTCAAAAGTTTACCTATGTTTAAAAAATATATACTTAGTTTAATACAGAAGTGTTTCAAGAGATAATTTTAATTTAATCCTTTTCGCAAAAAGTTTTTTTAAAAGATGGTTTTATTTATTTATATAAAAAGTTTTCCTCTCACTTTTTTAACCAAAACATTGAAACTTTTTGTTTTAGAATCTGTCTTGAGATTAATTATAGTTCTTGTTTTAGTGGATTTTATTAAATAACATTAACCACACTAATTCTGTGAGATGAACTCAAATAGGATAACTTTGTTAAGATATTTTTCTAATACACTTTGAGATGTAGTTGGCGTTAGCAACTTGTGAAGAATTTGATTATCCATTTGTAAAATGTTTTATTGTAAAATTAAAAAAAAAAATGTAGTAAAAAAATGGTCTGAAATAATAACTAAAACTCCTTGCAATATTCTCTTACTTTACGCACACACAGATCATACACATATATGTAGCAATTGTTAATCTCTGATTAATTTGTCAGGAGTTGAAGTGTTATAGAATGCTAATGAAGTAAATGAGCACAACAATTCCATCGCTTTACAATCAAAGTTACGAACTTCAAGTTCCGATAATTAAAGACCTGGGTTGCTCTCAATCTGCCATAATGTAAACACCTTTTAACAAAAGGGAATAGCAACGTCTTATTGTGTAATTTGAATCAATTCATATATATATATATATATATATATATATATATATATATATATATATATATATATATATTTATAGGTGAGACCAACTTACTTTACAAAACATTGTAAATAAATGATCAGGAATAAAATATGTGACAATAGATAATTCAATACTTAATATATTTAACAATCAAAATGATGTATTTAGAGGGGTTTGAACCAAGACTTTCAAGATCTCTTTCCCATTCCATCTTATACAACTGATACACACCACTAGATATATGTAGAAAAGATAAATTATCTTCAATATACGTATTTCGTGCTGAACCAGCACTCGTCAGTGGGTCCAGATCATAACCAGAATTTTGTAATAAAAAAATTGTGTATTCATTTGTATATGTTACAATATATACATTCCAATTAATACAATGCACTGGTGTCAATGTGTTTATCGTTTTTGGAAGTTGTCTAGAAGCTCTTGCAATGTGAAACCTTTTAATGCCTGCTTCATTTTTTTGCCTATCCACTTTTAAATCCAATATATATATATATATATATATATATATATATATATATATATATATATATATATATATATATATATATATATATATATATATATATATATATATATATATATATATATATATATAAGACTTTTTTTTATTTGAGAGAATAAATAAAAATTTTGCAGAGCAAGATCAACCAAACATGGCTGGCAAATAAGCTGTCATGCTGAACTTAATTAAAATTGTTTTATATTCAACATTTTGTACACTAGTGCTCTGTTATAATAAAGCTTGTATTCTCACTTTGCCATAAAATGAGAAGTTTATGATGTATTTTATGATACAAGCATTTAAAAACTTATAGGATTTAAATACCTGATCATTATGAATGAATTATGAGTGAACAATACCTGTTGCATAAAAAATATCATCTTGATACTGCACATCAGTCACCATGCTTTTTTGCAAAATAGTAAATTTGACACTCTCATAAAATGACTAGTAAATTTGTGTTTTCCCCAGAGTAGCTGTTTTGTAATCTGTTTTCACACATTATACCTGTTTCCTTTGCCATTTTATCCATCAGAAACAAAATGTTACATGTTGTAACAAAATATTACATTGTTGCAACTTTTGCATAATGAGTGAAACACATTTAACCAAAATTTTTATTATATCACACAATGACTTCTGTCAATAATAACAATTGTGAGAGTGATGGAGGGGGATCTCCACAAGATGCATCCAGTGGCAGAGGCATATATTACAATGTGCTTGCCTTCCAAAAAATGATTCAAGTTATTTTGGGAAAGCCATCATATATTTGCATATGTTAAAATAAAAATGTACTCCACAGGCACAATTTTTTTATAAATCTATCTTTCAGGAAAGTATATCCTATAACATGGATAATATAATTATCTTGTTAATAGTTAAACTTACTAGAGTCTGCTTTATACTACTAGATTTTTTTTAAATAGTAAAAATTATGAAATGACTATGTTACGTAGAAGATAACAGATAAAATTAATCTGAAACAGGAATTTGATAATAGTAATAATAATAATTAAGTATGCAACATATATAGAAAAATCACAAAAGTTTATATATATATATATATATAATTGCAACATATATAGAAAAATCACAAAAGTTTATATATATATAAAACTTTAGCTTGGATGGTTACTCATTTGGAAATGTGACCAATTTAAATATCTTTATAGTTCTTAAATAGAAACATGAATTTAGATACAAGAAAATTACATTTGCAACTAAGTTAAGTTCAAGGTTAAACGATAATCAAAGCATCTTTCAACTAGTCAGATTTGTTTCTTCTGGATCATGTTTTATAAAAGCATTAACTTTGTTGCATAGACATCTGAAATCAATAAACAACCCAATACTTTCTAAAAAAATGTTGTTTACAGTGTACTTAAATACATTTTTTATAAAAAATCTAAGATTCTACTTACTTAATAAAGATTATCTTAAAAAAACATTCTAAAGTAGTCCAATGCTATTTCTTTTCATTAGTTAAATATAGTTAAGAATATAATACAATGAAGAGTTACAATGGAATAAGGTTTTAAAAACTTTCAATAAAATGTTTGTTGTAAAAGAAATTAAAATATAGCATGCAAATTATCAAATAAAAAGATGTGACCAAGAGTTTTATTGTTATAATTATTGAAAATTTCATCTCAAATGTTTTCTAATTATTTAATTATTTTTTCTTTTAATGTTTTTTTTTTCCTTTCCTGGTATTGAACTAAACATACTGATATGTGACCAGCTGTTGAATATATATATATATATATATATATATGTAAAGAGAGAGAGAAAGATAGAACTAAGATACTATCTATATAAAGATAAATAATCTTTAACCTATAATGTTACCAAGAAATTATTAATTACTAATAAATAATAATTTATTGGGAATAACAAAGGTTAAAGATTATTTCTATTTACATGGATATTATTTTCTCTTTTCTATTCTTTATTATAATAAGAATCTAGTGAAGCATTTCTTTCAATATGTATATATTAGAATTTTTTCACTCACTTAGTTTAAACAGATTTTCCATGTACATTTTAATTAGAATTTATCCATGCTGAAACTAAGTAATCAATATAAACCGAGATCAATAAATAAGATCCATCATTTGGCACATCATTTTTATTTGTCTGATCTCTATAAAAAATGCAACAAATAAAAACGGTTCTTGTGTTGGGTTTTCTAATTTTCAATCCACTTTTTTATTGATTGCTTCTTTAGAATAATGTATCAGAGTTCTAATTTAAAATATACATGAAACATCATATTATTATTTCATGTATTTACATATGTATATATTAGTAAAAAAAATAATACAAACATTAAACTTAATATATATATATATATATATATATATATATATATATATATATATATATATATATATATATATATATATATATATATATATATATATATATATATATATATATATATTAAAATTACTGAAATTATTATCTATTAGCAAAATTAAAAGCAAATTATAAAGAAGACAATAGATTGTATTCTTTTATTTAATCAATAATCATGTTCTGTCTGTTTACTTAACTTTCTAGTTTTCTATCCATTTGTGTGTATGACTATCTATTGAAGCAATGGATCTGAAGCCCGATCCATGCTTCACATCTTCCTATAAACTTAATTAGTATTGTAGACCTGAATTAAGTTTATAGTTCAATATCAGCAGGGTTTTGCATTAGAGTTAAAAATAATTATGCTTATTAAATGTGTATTACAGTTAAATATTTTATTTTAAATAAATTTCATTCTATTGATAAAAATTGCTTAACCTATTAGTCAAACATACATATATATACATCTAGCGTATATATATGAGTTAATGCAAAATTCTGCTGAAATAAAATGCTTATGCTATTGTAAAATAATAATATATTGTTGTTCAAATTTTATTAAAATATTTAGTATGATTTGATTTTGAGATAAGCCTGCCAACATTTTCTAAAAGAATGTATAGTTGTAATTAGTGAGCCATTCAAGTGTAATTAAAGATGGCCTTCTCTTTCTTTCTTTTTAATTAAGAGAATTCAAACTTTGAAGTAAAAAAAGTTAGAGTAAAAAAGTTAAAGTTATTTTTAGAAAGTGTTGCTTTGAAACAAGGGAGCATGGGGAGGCTTATCAAGATCTCAGATCATACAAACAATGGAAGGTAGCTGTCAGAGAAAGTATAAATAGTAGGGAGAACAAAAGAGATAATTATTGAGACTTTTCCTTTTGAATGAGTCAGTTGATTCTGATTTTGCTTGTGAAGGCGATTTATTAAGATTTTTCTTGCTGTTTTATTCCAAGTTTTCTGGAGAGTACATTCAGATTTCTCTTGGGAGAAATCCTTTAGATTTGCTTCACATTTAGCTGGTGCTTAAAAAAAAAGTTATACAGCTGTCATTTTCAAACAATGGAGAAGTTGGAACCGGCTCAAGTTAAAACCAACCGTATTTTGAGGAAAATGGATATGCTTGGCTAGGCAAATCATAGCTTTGCCTATCGCCGAGGTCCCTAAATACCATCCAAAAATGCCTTAACATCAATCAATAACCATATGAACTCTATGCCGTGTCTGGAGAACTTTTCATGGAAGCCATACTTCATATTTTCATTGTCCGGACAAACACCTATCGTCGGTCGGATCAAGCCACGGACGCCGTAGGGAACATCATGGAAAAAGGACGGTATCGTATCTACTATATTAAACTATCTCGTATGCTACTTTTGATTCATATTGTTTTATTGTTGTATTGAAATATATGTCTTTGCTATGTAAACATTTTATGAATTAACCTTAAATATATTTTGGGATCATCTAGCTATATGTAACCTTTTTACCTTCGCTATTCTTCCTTACTAACCATTGTAAATATTTAGTATTTCGTTGCGGTTAAATTTAATAGTTAACTTTTTGTCATTTGAAATCTCTTTCCAATTTTATTTATGTTGTTAATTAAATCCAAGTCAGTTTCTTTTGGGTGCCAACTTGATCTCTTTGATAACACCTCTTTTTGTCCGCCATTTGCTTATCACGTATATTTGATTTAGCTATATACGTTCTAAGTCAATTTTAAACACGGTTTTTAGCGCAAAGCCATAAGAAATGCTTTGCGAAAGGTTTTTATTATCTATCGTACTTTATCGAGAAGATCGAGTTGGAATTTTTTTTATAAAATTGGGAAGAAAAGAATTTGACCGCAAACCTATTAACTTGTTTTCTTTTTATTGTCTAATTAGTTTGTTGCAGTAATTTAGGGGAATAGCGGAGGCCCATTAAAGCCTTATTCATATTTTAAAGCCGTTAATTAAACATTATTTAATTATCAAAAACTTGAGTTTCTTAGTTATTAAATGCTTTATTTTTACTTTTCAATGATCCAGGCACGCAAAACGTAAACACCAACACATCTTTTTATGTACTTTACACATTTAGCTTTTAGCTCCTTAGGATTTCCCATCCATGTCTCTACCGCTGTTGCTAAGCTTTGTGGCCGGTTGAAAAATAATTTATGCGTGGCTCAGATGGTGTTGTTGGTTCGTGAATTAGCCCCGAGAATAGGCGAAATAGGGCAGAGGTTATTATATTCTTTATTTAATATTTCGCGTATAGTGGCCTCGAGGTACTTTCGCTTAGGACTCGAACTAGGTTAAACCAGCATACATAATCTGACTGTCACACTATCTATATATTAATCTATAATTTGTATTAATCATACTGTTATGAACTATGTAATAAATTATTTATTAAATGTTAACATATGATTTGTAACAGTATCCTATGGAAAAGCAGAGATTACTTTTTATAACTTGTAACATTTGTCATAAGATTAATGTTTTTAGTAATTTATACCACAAAGCTGATAACTAAGAAAGATTAATGCTATAGAAATGAAAATGTGCTTCCACAAACTAATTCTATAGAAATTATATATATATTAACTCCATTTGTGAATATATATATATATATATATATATATATATATATATATACAAATATATATATATATATATATATATATATGGTTGTAAAATATTTGCTCTTAGCTAACAGGTGAAATTCCTTTCACCCTCTCCATATGATTTTTCTTCATTTAGCTATTATTTTCTTAATAATGATGATAATATATTAAATAAAGATGAAGTAAATATCTGTAAATATACAAACCAAAAGATTGATAACATTTTTATCTTTGAGTTCAAAACAAAAAAAAAGTCCAAAAATTCATTATTTTATAAAATCATAATACTTTCTGAGACACCAGTCATATAAATTTGGAGCACTTTACATAAAAACAATTCTTTTTAATAATAATTTCCTCTTCCATATAATTAATATTATTATTTCTCCTTTAGTATGTTCAATTTATATTAATTATATGGAAGAGGAAATTATTATTAAAAATAACTGTTTATATGTAAAGTTATTTGTCAGATATGTTGATGATTGTTTATTTGTAGTTGAGAATGATAAATTGAAGGAATTTGTAAATGTGGTTAATGGTTTTGATCCTTCTATAAGATATGTGTTAGAAGAAGGGAGTTAGCTTTTAGTAAGTTAAAATTTGTAAAACTTTTGGTGATTAGAAATGTAGAGACTAATTGTTTACTATGCAGTCATTTTGTTAAAAGTAAAGTATTAAGATCTATAATTAATCCTGATAGCTATCAGTCTGTATCTCATAAAGTAGCAGTTTTAAGGAATTATGGTCATAGGAATAATAAGATAAATAATTCTAGTGAGATAGCTTTGTTTCAGAAATGTCAATTCTATAAAGATTACTTGAGGGTTGGTTACTGTGATAAATTTGTTAAAAGTATTTTATTTAATAGTAATATTTGTAAGGATGAAAAGGATAGAGAAAAATATGATTTATTTCTTTGCCATTTAAATTGTTTTCTTATAAAATTGTATGTAGAAATAGTAAATTGTTTGGAAATAAGAGAAGCACCTGGAAAAGGGGTGTTACATTGAATAATTTATTAAATAATACAAAGGAAATTTTTGATAGAAAGTCTATTCCTGGTGTAGTATATTTTATTCATTGTTTTTTTTTTTTTGTAAGAAGGTTTACATAGATCAGAGTAGTTTGAGTTTAAATGAAAGAATAAAGATTCATAAAAGTAGAGTTAAAAATAGATATTTTAGTTCTGCTTTGTATGTCCATGAAAAAGATACAGGCCACACTATTAATTTTGAAGGAACTAAGGTTGTCTTTTTTGAGAGAAATAAAATCAAAAGAAGAATTAAAGAATCTTTATTATTGAAAATATATTATTCTGAAGCAATTAACTTATTTAAGAGTTCTTTTAATATTAAGGGTGGATGGGAAGTGAATGGATTTGTGGGTAATGTTTAATATTATATATATTGTATAGTTTTTATAGTTCTTTACACTTGAGAAGTCTGCTTGTAGCAATGAAACCTTTGGTTGTGTTTTAATATTATTTTTTTGCTGGTCTGGTTAAATTTTGGATTTGGGGTAATTTTAATTATATATTGACTAGTTTAGTTTTATGCTTGTAATGTTTATATATATATATATTGTACCCTTACTTCTTGATATATAAAATAGTTTAAAATACAACTAGCTCAGTTACATTATTATGCTTAATTAAATTTGCATATCTATCTTTAATATACTTTTATATTATCACAGTTTAATTAAATTTATTATCAATCATCAAAATCAATATAGTTCTAGATTATACTAATTAAATAAGTATTTATAAAATTATGAGACTGCGAAGTAAAGTTACAAAGTAATAAACAGATTTACACTGAGTCAATATCCTCCAAGATACTGTCTCAATGGCATAAGAATACTACCACTACCTTATTATCTTACCACTACATCTATAGCATTCTTATGACTTTTAAAATGAAATAAATTATCTTCAATAATACTAAAATAATTCTTAACTTTTAACTTAAAATATAATTAAATAATCTCAGGTTCTTCTAAGTTGTTTTAAAATAATAATAACTCATGTAAATAAGTATGATGTGGGATTTTATATCAAACTTAAATACACCTAACTTATTTTAATAATAATAATAAATAATACTAATCTTAGAGTGTAATTTAATCTCATCTATTTCTATTATATAATTAATCATTGAATAAATAAACAATCATATGTATATCTTTTATTTCATATGGTATCTTCATTTTAAAATAGATCAAAATCTTATACTTAATAATCTGTGGCATTAAACAATACTGTATTCTTATAATGTGTATTTTAATCATCTTATGACCATTGCAATATTTTATGTTCATGTCAATCAATTCTTATAAAATAATGTTAAGCAAATATTGTATTCATTTCTAAATAATAATAACAAATTCAATTTTGTGCAAATATTATGTTTATTTCAAATCATCTGATGTCAAAATGCTATGGTGAAAAATAATGAAAACTCGACACACTTTTAAAACAAATTAACAAATTTATTTACAATAACTTCAAATAAAATTTTATTTACACTATTTACAGTTTTAGAATTTAAGAAAATAAATATAAACTGAATTAAGTAAGAAAATAATAATACAATCTGTTTACACTGTTATTAAATCATGTACTTCATAAGCAATTATACATTCTTTCAAATGCCATATTATAATATGACAGTATGTTTTTCAAAAAAAAAAAATTTAGATTTAATAAATAATAGTGTACTTTAATTACTACAAATAACAATATATGTCAAGACTATCTATGTAGCATGTGTACATAATGTAGCTCTACTTATTAAATAGCTACATTAATTAAGTATTACCATTTATAATGTATTATCCTGTATTCACTTTATTATTAGCATTGCTTAATATCTTTATATAAAATTAATATCTCTTTATAATGTCAAACAAATGATTGGCTATAATTATATTCCACCTAATGTAATTCCTGTTATATATTTTATAAAATATGCATTCTATATCTGTATTATTCAAACATTAATATTTAAATCATTTATCAATTTTAAATTCATAAAACATTACATTAGATAAATTGTATGATTCCTCTCTATGTAAAAAAAATCATTACTTTACTTGATGGGTTCTTTAATCCTTTCTAATAAATTTCTATCTATAAACATATTCTAAACTTATCTAAAAAAATTTCCGGAAAATAAATATCAGTTTCAAATAAAATATTCATCATCCAAATTTCCTATACTACATCGTTTATACTTAATAAACTTCAATCAAAATATAGGCTTCTACCCATAACGTAACTTAACTTATCTAATAAAATCAAAATAAAAAAAAAAAAATATAGACTTTTAAAATCCTTTTCTGACCTGCAAAAATAAAATAATTACTTAGATAAATAATAAACATCATTCTAATACTAAACATGAATAAAATATCAAAATTATTTATGAAAGAATCATATAATTATTTCTAAGCTTCTTATGTAATGTCGTATCATGTTGATATTATAAATTAAAACTTATGCATATTTTAATAAAGTTCGTTGCCATTATAATGTATGTGTTTTCATAAAATATCCATCCATTCATTCTACAACAACATAATATTCAGCTAATCTAAAGAAAAACATATTAAATTCATTAAAAATCATTATACAATATTTTTACCATAATAATAATAATGTCCAATCTGCTATCCAGTAGTCTTCGGAATTTGCAGCTTCAGAAAACAAAAATAATACACATTCATACTCATAACATTCACTAAAATATTCCGTGTTATATTAATTATAAAAATAAATTTATGTAATTAATTATTATATTATTTTTAAGTTACTATTTAATAAATGTACCTAACCTACTTTTTAATAGTTTAATAATATTTTAAATTTTATGTTAAATAAATAAAATAAAAGATTATATTACATATTCCAGCGACGACTTTTGTTCTACCATAAAAGTTCTAACAAATATCCTACATATAAAGTCAATAGAACACTATTTCCTGTTCCGTTGTATCACGTGTTTCTTGAAAGTTTATAATAAAAAAAAAATGGTAACGTTCTTTTTTTTAAAAATAATAAGTTCCACAAGAAAACAAAATAAAATTAAAAAAAATAGTTTATAAGTTCTGGATCCAGTTCTTCATAGATTATTATTTAAAATTATTATTTCTAAATTAATTTATAGTTTATAAATTATTTTACATTGAATTATTTTAATCAACTTGGCTTGCTTGGTTTAGTTTAACTTGATTTGGACATCCATGTATTACTTGCGCATTTATAATTAACATATTCAGGTAAGAATTAATTTCTCCATCTATAACGTCCAGCGTTTAGATTACTTCAATATAGTACTTCTATTATATTACGATTTTAAATAATCATATTTATAATCTATTTGCCTTTTTAAAACGTCAATATTTAACCTTTTAAGCACAAAGACTTAACAAGGCAAGTATTTATTTAAAATTACTACTGCTTCTTATATCTTTCCTTAAGATATACATTTTACTTCTATAATTTGTCAAAAAAATACTTTTTTTCCACAGAAGTATTTTTATTTTTTTAAAATATCTATTAATAACAGACAATAGTAATTTAACTTTAAAACTATTTATAGTCCAAAATACTACTTTTCTCCATCTTATAGTTTTCTGTACTAATCCAGCGTCTGTTACTTTTCTAGCATAAAGTTTCTGATATATTTCTACGATACGTGATGTTTCCATGATCATTTGTACGTAAATTGAGTTTCGATATTGAGAAGACCAATAGGGAATATTAAAATTACTACTGCATATTCATTACTTTAAAAATATTATAAATTATTCAATAACACTCTTATGATTTTACAACTGATTTTTAAGAGCGTTTATAAATTTACTTGGCTATTTTTTTAATAGCACGATTAACTTAGAAATTTAATTACAGAGAGCCCCCCTCAACAATTGAATCCAGCTTTTATAGTGGAAGAGACTCCTCATCTGATTGGTACGTTTAAACAATCAAACTTTGCTTATTTACATATTTATCAACACACTATTAAAAATAAAATAATGACTTATTTAATATTTAATATTATCACATTTTAAAAATAATTTTATCGTTTATTCAAATCTATCAAACATTTTTTAAAATATTCTTTCTCACTTGGCCTAAATTTTAACTTTTATAAGATCATTAAAATAAACTAAATCTTTTAAATACGTTATATTTTTAAAGTAATATTTTTAAAATCAGATTTAATATTTTACATTAATATCTTTATTTTTATCTCGTGATAACTCACGTATTATTTATAAATTTCACAACATAATTTTGTAAAATAGTTATGCAACTTTATTAGACAACTTCCACGCGTGCTTGTGTAAATTTAACTAACATCTGTTTTTTTTTTATAACACAAGAAACGCTTCATAGTCTAAAAATAAACTAACAATTGCATTTTTTTAAAATAAATATTTTTAAAATAAATAAGATATTACATCAGATTTTAAAATAATTATTTAATATGATTAAAATCAAATATTAATCTCAATTTAAGTACTTATAATTTAAAATATTTCTATTCACTTTTAACATATATTTTAAATTAAATAAATATCTTGGTCTAATTTTAACTTGTCTTTTAAATACTTTAGCTTTAAACATTTGTTATTAAATTTATTAATGCAGTATTACATCATAATCATCATCATTTTAAATATCTTCCCAATACCAACACAATTCACATATCAAATACTCATAGATTGCTTTAATTAAACTTATGGTAATATTACCACAAGCAAAGTCAACATCACACTTTTAAAATACTTTTTAAATTTAAAATTTTCTACTAAATTATCACAAAACTTAAATGGTGACCCGTACAAAAGGGCACATATTCCCCTCCTTCGGATAAAATTTTAAATTTAACCTCCATCTTTAACATCTTTACTCCACATTAATCAATTTTATCTTTCTTATCATCTAAACATTATAATAAATCATTTTATCACAAAGTTTTATAAAGTATTGAAATATCATTTTAAATTTCACTAAGGAAACACTTTTAAATAAACTACAATGACTTTCTTTTACTTTATGGATTAAGTTTCACTTCTCCTTCCTTATCTTTTAATTAGGTTACCTTCATTTCTCTAATATTTCTACAAATATCAAGTATTTAAATTCTTTTAAATACACCTTTACATAAGCTACTAAAAATACATATTATTATAGTTAATACTATATTTTAAACTACTCTATGTATTTTATTTATAACTTATTGCTAATTTCATTAGCAATCTTATAGATTACCATTTAACAAATCTACATATTTCTCTTTTAAAGAAATTAACCTGATCCCTTGAGATTAATCAATTTTATGATCACTACCATATTATACATTAATCCTTCATAAGATCCACTTATAAGTACTTTAAACACATGAGTTTTATACTCTCTCACCTTATTATTTAACTTTTTGCCTTAAAATATCTACTGTAATAGCTAATTCCACATTTATTTAGTCATTCTGACAAAACTTATTTCTTTTAAACTATCATTTACATATTTTGTAAATTTCTTCAGCTAAACTTTATTCATCATGCTAATTTATCATATAATAAATTATTTTCTTTATCTCAAGCATTATATTTAAACATGACATTAAAATATTTATTCATATTACTTTGAAATTATAACTCACATCTCAGATGGAAATGGAATTAGGCTCCTTGCATTATAAGTTCCCTTTTCCCCATCTGGTGTGGTTAACATAAACGCATTCTCTCCTACTTTGCCAGATATTCTATATGGACCTTCATATAGACTAAGAAATTTTTTAAATTGATTTCTTTGTAGGTTGCTAACATGGGGTGTTCTAACCAGAACTAAATCATTAATTTTAAATGGATGTGGTTTATTATGGGCTTTCTTTACTCTTTTAGCACCCATAATATGAAGCTTTACTTTAGCTTGATTATTATCCTCATCCCTATCAATTGGTTCTCTTACAATCGGTAGAGGCGTTCTAATTAATAAGGGCTCATGTTTCCCATAATGCAAACGAATAGGAGTGAAACCAGTGGACTCATTATACGTACTATTAATATAGTTAATAACCTCAGGGAGTTTTTGCACCCACTTCTTATGATTATCAGCTACATACACCCTAAACAATCGACTAAGCTCCCGCATAACACGTTCGCATGGATTAGATTGAGGGTTTCTTATGGAGCTCATAACATGTTTGAGGTCTTGCCCTTGAATCCACTCATTCCATCTATTCGATATAAAAGCAGTAGCATGATCTGTTAATATAATTTTTGGTTTTCCTACTAATGGAAACTGATAATTCAGCATACATTTTATAACAAAATGTGCACTAGTTTTAGGCACAGGATATGCTGCTACAAACTTACTGAATACATCATAAGCTACTAAGATAAATTTTTGTTGTTTAAATGGTGGTAAAGGCCCATAAAAATCAATAGCCAACAATTCATTAATTTGATTTGGAATAATTGGCTGCATTATACCAACATATGATTTGTTACAATACTTAGACTTCAAGCAAGTAGAACATGTTTTAATTTTCCTTATGACACGCTTATACATTCTATCCCAATAAAAAATAGATTTTAATACGTACATAATCTTTGGTGCACCGTAGTGACCATAACTACAATGTACATACATAATTAATTTGTCAATCATAGAGTCAGGAACAACTATCCTCCATGATTCCCCCTGATTTGAATTTAAATTATACATAAGTAAATTCTGATACATCTTATACTTGCTAAAAATCCTTTTAATAGTTTTATTCTTACTATTTTTATTGTCATGACTATTTAAGATAGTCATGATTCTATTTAATTTATGATCCTGACCTTGAATCATAGTGAGATTATTATAATCATCTACTATAGATTCATCCCTGACTACATCCACACTACTAATAATTATATTTTGAGCATTAGGATGTTGGGATAACAGACAAATAGGGTGGCGGCTAAGAATATCAGCAGGGATATTCTGTCTCCCTTCAATATAGATAACTCTATAGTTGAACTGCTGGAGATACAAGCTCCACCTAACAAGTCTCTCATTACTGAGGTAGCTTTTGTTCAAAAACTCCAAGCTTCTATGGTCGGTCAACACAATTACTTCTGATCCCAATAAAAATTGGCGTAATTTCTGAAAAGCCCAAACAACAGCTAGGGTTTCCTTTTCAGTAATAGTGTAATTCAACTCAGCACCTCTTAAATGACGGCTTAAGAAGTACAACACATGAGGTACCTGATCCTCATCGAGCTGATACAACACTACTCCCAGACCATAGTAACTACTATCTGTCTGCACATAAAATGTTTTACTAAAGTCAGGATACATTAAAATTACGTGTTTTAAAAATTTACTTTTAATTATATTAAATTCATGGTCATGTTCAGCAGTCCATTTCCATTTTTCAGATTTCTTTAATAATTTAGATAAGTTTATAGTATCTTCCGCGAAATTTTTGTAAAACCTATTATAATAATTACACAATCCGAAAAATGATTTTAACTGTTTTACTGTTTTTGGGATGGGAAAACGTTGAATAGCTGCAATCTTTTCAGGATGGGGCTGGATTCCATGCTCATTTATTAAATGACCTAGAAAAGTAATTTCTTTAGCTGCTATTGAACATTTTTCCATATTAATTTTAACATTTTGCATCTGACACTCAGTAAAAAATAATTTTAAATGTTAGATATGCTCATGTAAACTATCAGAAGCAATAACTATATCATCCACATACATGATGATTTTCTCTTTCAATTGTTTCGAAAAAATCATGTCTAAACATCTGATCAAACCAGCACCACTATTAATGAGACCAAAAGGCATCCGTCTGAAAACATACGACTGGCCTTGAAATCTAAATGCGGTATATTGCTGATCATTCTCATGCAGTGGTATTTGCCAATAACTAGCTGTCAGATCAAATGTAGAGAAAATTGACCTCTTGTGAAATTTAGTTAAGAGCTCATGTACAGGTGGAGGAATATCACGCTCTGGTATAGTTACATTATTTAACATACGAGCATCCAAGCATACTCTAATACTGCCATCCTTCTTCTTCACAATAACCAATGGGTTTACGTAAGGAGAAGGGCATTTCTTGATTATATCCACTCTAGCATTTTGTCAATTTGACTCTGTACCTCATCCTTATATTGGTAAGGAATTGGGTACATCTTTTGATGGAAAGGATCATTACTCTTCAATTTTATTCTATGAGTATATCCCTTTATTATACCAGGAATTTTAGAGAATATATTCTTAAAATTATACATTAATTGATATAAATTTTCACCCAATTCAGAATTTATTGCATAAACATGTTCAATTTTAGCCTTTATGCTGGCATCAATTAATGTGTTCTGTATGCATAATAATTGACTAGAAAGGTTATGCATACCATATTCAAAATTAAGCCTTTCTTCTTTACAAATAAAAATCCTATTATGAAAATCTATCTGACATTTATTCAAAATCATGAAGTCAGCTCCTATTATGGCTTCATGTATTAATCCAGGCATAATAAGAAAAACATGCCCAAATTCTGTATTATTTATTTTGAAGGTAATCCAGACTTGTTTATTTGATAACTTTGTCCTCTTTCCATTTGCTAAAGTTACTTGAATTTGTTTTACTGGCAATGAAGGTATATCCCTTTCTACACTCACCAGATTTTGATACATTGACTCTGACAATATGGAAGCTTGACTTCCGGAGTCAATTAGGGCTTCAACTCTAATACTATTTATATGCAAAATTACAATGGGACACTGATAAGTTATTGGTGGTTCACCTATAGTAAAGGGCTCTAAATAATCAATATCAAGATCTAAAGTATTCAGCATCCACATCTGATCGTTCCCCATTTTGTTAGCAACAGGTCCTTGCAAAGAGGAACTAATGTACAAAGACCTTTCTAATTTAACTTCTTACTATTAGTTTTATTAGCTGGTCTCTTCAATATGGTAGTTACACCACTTGTAGAAGGCTGATTATGCAAATCCTCACTTCTATCTTTATTTGTATTATACTGTACAGTTTTCTTAAAATATGGAGACATTCTATCTCTACCTTTATAACTAAAACTTCTCTTAAAGCCTCCAGGAGATTTTATTCCAGTATTGATACTAAGACTTGCTAATGGGTAATTATTTTTATCCCTATTTACTCTAAACTTATTATCAATAGATAACTCTGCTACTTCCAGAGCATCTAATATTTCGGAGACTTCCTCAATTGTCCCACGGTCAGCAGCTATTAACAACTGTTCCACATGCTTTGGTAAGTTGTGTCTAACTATTCTGACAATTTGTCCCTCCGACAATGGACACGCAGTCAAAGTCTTCAAACGAACGGCTTGACTTCTGAAAAAACTGGTGTAGCTGCCTTTGCTAACTTGGTATTTATCTTGGGTAATTTGATACCGAATGCAATCCTGTTTGTCGGAGTTCCAAAAGCTCCCGACAATAAAACATTTGAAATCACCATACGTCATGGGTTTTTCGAACAGAGATTGCCACCAATCTTTAGCTACTCCGTATAAATGATTGCTACACATGGCTACTTTCTCCTTTTCAGACAAAGAACATATCGAAAACAATTCATCCAAATTGTTTAAAAACTCCGAGGGATTTTCCATGTATTCCCCTTTAAATGGTTTAACTTTCATAAACCTTAAGGCCATAGAATTATTTGAACTACCCTCATGACTAATTACTTCTCTAGTTGGTCTATTGTCAATTTCCTTCACAAGAGTATTATCTGACTGATTATTATTATTACTACTTGGCTTAATTAACTCTATATTATTTATTTGTGAAGAATCAACATAGTCAACATATGCTTTACTACTTATTTTTCCTGTAAACATTTCTGCCTTAGCATTACTTATACTTTTCATTTCTATTTGATCATATACTTGCTGAAACTTCCCTTCTAAGTCCATCTGTTCAAGCACTTGTTTCACATATCCTTTTTGCTCTTTTCTGAACTCATCTAGATTCTTATCCAAAATTTCTTTACATTTGTCATTACTTTGTTCTATCATTCCTGCATGATCCTTTATATCTTTCTGAATACGTTTTATATTTTCTCCAACTTTCGATCGATATTTATTTTCATCGACCTTTTTGACATCTATACTCTTAAATTTCTCTACTAATTCCTGCTCTATTTCATTTTTTATGTCCCTTTTTGTCTGAATTATAGTACTCTTAACATCTTTGATATCTTCATTAAGATTATTAACTTGGTTCTTCACATCACCAATTTCAGTATTAACTTTTAATTTATAATCCTCAATTTTTAAGGTTAAATTATTATTATTGATTTTACATTGATCAATAGATTCAGCTATTTGATCTCTTAGTCCTTTGATTGTGTTTTCTGAAAACTCATGAAATTTTCTTTCTAGCCTTTCTTGATTTCTATCATCAACTTTTAGTATTTCTAATTTTAAAGACTCAATTACTTCTTCATTCTTATCAAACCTTATGTCTATACTATCCATTCTATCTTCCATTTTCTTATTTATATTTTTTATTTCATTCTTAATAGAATCATTATCTTCTTTTAAAGAATCTAATTTAATATTATTTTTATAACTTTCCTCTTTCATTTCTTCCATATTTATACTCATATTTTTCATATCTTTTTTTAAAGAATCAAATCTAATATTATTATCCTCCTTTATTTCTTCTTTTATATTTATACTCATATTCTTCATATCTTCTTTTAAAGATTTACTCTCCTCTTTCATATTCTGCATCATTATTTTAAAATATTTCTCAAAACCAGAATGCTCTACATCTTTTTCAGCTTTCACTACTTCTTTTCCTACAGTTTTAAAAATTATCTCTTCCTCCTCCTCTATTTCACCATCCATATTTTGAGTATTTTCTAATACTATTTCTGAATTCGCTGATTTTTCTATTGCTCTGCTCTCCCCACAACTATTATCTTCTACAACAAAATTTGACATTTCAACTTCTAAATCTTTATCCCAATTATTCATTTTTTTATTTTTTTAAAATTCAATCCTAACAATATGCAGTACTTATTATTTTATACTTTTTTAAAAATACAATTCCCCATCAACCTTCCCATCTCCACTCAACTCACTTTTACAACTAATCATATAATAGTATCCTCAAAAATTCTACATTACTTACTATTAAATAATTATATAAATTTCAATAACAAAATTGTGTCATATCATTTATTTTTACACCTATGACCCACAGACAATTTGCACATAATATATAATATTAAATATCCATTTAAAATATTTCAAGAATTGATATGGTCACATTATAATATAATTATTTGCCACATTTCTATAATTTATTGTTTTATTAACTTAAAATCAACATAGTATTTAACTTCAAAGAATAATCATATTACAGATACCACATGAAAATATAATACTCTACTAATAAAATTTTTATTTTAATTTTATTTTTAATTTTATAATCAACATCTAATCAATTATAAACATTATTATAAAATACCAATTATACTTATCACTTTATTCTCCTAACATATACTAATCCTAAAATTATATATCTTAATCCTTAATTAAATATTTAGCCTAAAACGTTGTGGCCAAAAACTTTCTTGACCACCTATCGGGCTGATAAAATTGTAACTTTAACATATCAAACTGATAACGTTTGAACATCTAAATCCTACTTAAACATATCATGCCAATAACGTTGAGCGCCAAAATCTTCCTACCCTTTGTACCCTTACTTCTTGATATATAAAATAGTTTAAAATACAACTAGCTCAGTTACATTATTATGCTTAATTAAATTTGCATATCTATCTTTAATATACTTTTATATTATCACAGTTTAATTAAATTTATTATCAATCATCAAAATCAATATAGTTCTAGATTATACTAATTAAATAAGTATTTATAAAATTATGAGACTGCGAAGTAAAGTTACAAAGTAATAAGCAGATTTACACTGAGTCAATATCCTCCAAGATACTGTCTCAATGGCATAAGAATACTACCACTACCTTATTATCTTACCACTACATCTATAGCATTCTTATGACTTTTAAAATGAAATAAATTATCTTCAATAATACTAAAATAATTCTTAACTTTTAACTTAAAATATAATTAAATAATCTCAGGTTCTTCTAAGTTGTTTTAAAATAATAATAACTCATGTAAATAAGTATGATGTGGGATTTTATATCAAACTTAAATACACCTAACTTATTTTAATAATAATAATAAATAATACTAATCTTAGAGTGTAATTTAATCTCATCTATTTCTATTATATAATTAATCATTAAATAAATAAATAATCATATGTATATCTTTTATTTCATATGGTATCTTCATTTTAAAATAGATCAAAATCTTATACTTAATAATCTGTGGCATTAAACAATACTGTATTCTTATAATGTGTATTTTAATCATCTTATGACCATTGCAATATTTTCTGTTCATGTCAATCAATTCTTATAAAATAATGTTAAGCAAATATTGTATTCATTTCTAAATAATAATAACAAATTCAATTTTGTGCAAATATTATGTTTATTTCAAATCATCTGATGTCAAAATGCTATGGTGAAAAATAATGAAAACTCGACACACTTTTAAAACAAATTAACAAATTTATTTACAATAACTTCAAATAAAAATTTATTTACACTATTTACAGTTTTAGAATTTAAGAAAACAAATATAAACTGAATTAAGTAAGAAAATAATAATACAATCTGTTTACACTGTTATTAAATCATGTACTTCATAAGCAATTATACATTCTTTCAAATGCCATATTATAATATGACAGTATGTTTTTCAAAAAAAAAAAATTTAGATTTAATAAATAATAGTGTACTTTAATTACTACAAATAACAATATATGTCAAGACTATCTATGTAGCATGTGTACATAATGTAGCTCTACTTATTAAATAGCTACATTAATTAAGTATTACCATTTATAATGTATTATCCTGTATTCACTTTATTATTAGCATTGCTTAATATCTTTATATAAAATCGGAATATCTCTTTATAATGTAAAACAAATGATTGGCTATAATTATATTCCACCTAATGTAATTCCTGTTATATATTTTATAAAATATGCATTCTATATCTGTATTATTCAAACATTAATATTTAAATCATTTATCAATTTTAAATTCACAAGGCATTACCTTAGATAAATTGTATGATTCCTCTCTATGTAAAAAAAATCATTACTTTACTTGATGGGTTCTTTAATCCTTTCTAATAAATTTCTATCTATAAACATATTCTAAACTTATCTAAAAAAAATTTCCGGAAAATAAATATCAGTTTCAAATAAAATATTCATCATCCAAATTTCCTATACTACATCGTTTATACTTAATAAACTTCAATCAAAATAAAGCTTCTACCCATAACGTAACTTAACTTATCTAATAAAATCAAAATAAAAAAAAAAAAAAAATATAGACTTTTAAAATCCTTTTCTGACCTGCAAAAATAAAATA